>CAIGRL010167938.1:0-10036 GCA_903798325.1 Fraxinus xanthoxyloides | reverse complement strand
ACATAATTAATCAAATATTTAAACAAAATACTAAAAAAAAATGCTTCTGGGAAGGGGTAGGACTGGGTTATAGCCCACCCCTCCCTCCGCCCCTGGGGATGATGGAAGTAGGGGCATGTGTTGCTCAGTTTTGCCTACTACATGAACATTTGTTTCATAGAGTGTGATAAAGCAGAGCAAAGAAAATCGAAAGAGGGGTCATTCTTGTTGATTGCTTCAACATACATTAAGACTTTACAACCAGATGAGCCGTCCATTCGAGAAACCAATGCAAGGTACAAAGGGTGAAGGTTGGTATCGAGGGCGACACATACATGTTACTATGGAAAGAGGTGCAAGGGACACAGTGGACGCCGGGGATGGTGTCACAATGGTGAAGAATTTTCGAACCCATTGGCACAAAAGAGAATGCAATGCAAAAGTTGCACAAAGATGCGAGGCACACAATCCGCTACAATGGCATTAGCGAATTGAGTTGGGGAGTGAGTCAAAGGATGAGCAAACTCCCTTACCCATGTAGCACAACAAGATTGATAGTTGCCGGTTTAAGGCCATAATACCAGAAAAATGCACTAATCATGCCCATTATGCAGGTGTTGTCACAAGCTTCCCACCTAGATTATATTGTGCTTATATTATCTCTTGGCTTGTGAGCTCGTGTGAGTCGGAAGGCTGCTTCGGAGACTGTCGAGAACCTGGGGGCTAGACGAACCGTCCGTCACATAGGGCTTCTTATGTGCATCGCTTTGTATATTTAAATGTCAATTTTAACCCTACTTAAAAGGTTAATTTCATTTTTTGTCATTGAACTTTTGTGAAAATCTCAATTGAGTAACTTTCTTTAATTGTCTTGATCAATCAATGAATTTCAAGACTAGTCATTCAATTAGATCCCGTTACTAAAATTAACATTCGATTCATGGATGGATGTCAAAAGATGACGGTTCGCTAATGCTGAAACATCTTGTTAATGCTAATATATTGTTGTTGTGTGTGATCTAGGAGATTATTTGAGTGCACACTCGATGAAAGTCGTGCAAAAATATAGAACTTACCTCTTATCATTATTAGTATGTACAGAAAGCAAAGATACAGAACTCAGCGATATGGAGTTTTTGCTTCATATCGTTAATCACAATCCTTGTTTTTCAAAATTTCAACTTAGTCGACTACAGAACTTGATCAACATATGAAAGCAGTCCATCTAGTATGTAAGTGGTTAATTTCTATTTCAATCACTAAATTTTCATTAAATCTGGATCGGTTCACGCATTTTTAATTAATTATAATTTAAGTTTAATCAAACATCATTAATTATATTTCATGAAATTCAATTTTTTATTAACCTTTTAACAGCACAACTCATGAACGTCAAGGAAGATTGGAGCGATTACGCAACCAAGCAAATGCTGACAAATTCTATACCTAACGCCTGAAACGTGCACAGCAAAAATACCCACGTAAAAGGCACGAGCTTGCCCCTGCAATCCATGTACACTCCCATCACGCATTTCTTTGTCGACATTCTCAGTTCACTCAAGATTCTTTGGAAATAAATGGCCTGTATTGCGCCAACTCAGCATTTCCCCCATTTTCATTTTCCTACTCTTATTTTTCTTCTTCCTTACAAATTCAAGAAATTTTCATTAAACCACAAAATATCAGCAATTATTTCCAATTCTTGAACCAGTTTTAGTTTTGATTCTTTTTGGTGATGGCTCAATTACTGTCACCAGTGTATACAAATACTCTCAAATTTCAGTATCCAGTACAGGGTTTCTGTTCAAGAAATAGACTTCCCATGTTGGGTGTGAATTGGAGTAGTCATGGTAGAGGAAGAAAAAATTTGAGCAGAGTTAGAGTTGCTTCTCAGTACTCAGAATCAAATGAAGAGATTGCTGATGATTATTACTCTGTTTTGGGTCTGGTAATATGTCAAATTTCTAACTTCCTGTGCATTAATGTATGTTTTCACAAATATAGTTTAAGTGAATGGTTAATCTGTGGTTTGTGTATTATGTAGAGATCAACAATCTGCTGTGCATATATTGTATTCCTTGTTTGTTTACAATTGAAGGTCGATCGCGACCCGTGTAAAAGGCTACACCATTTAAGAAGTGTCTGAAAAATTAGTTCACAAGGATATATTATATGAAGAGACAAGTATAATTTCGATCAGCAGAAGTAGAAAAATGAATAAATATAGTGAAAATTTAATTCTTCATACCTGTAGTAAATAGGTGAGAAAATAGGATTTCTTTCTTCGTCTTTACAAAAACAAAAAACGGAGGATGATATCATTTTAGTTTTTGGGTTTTAATTGAGAATGAACTTTTGTAATTATGTGGAAAATTAGGAACTTGCCATAACAAGTTTGAAATTGATAGGAATATTGATGAATGTGCACTAAAAGGGATGAAACTCGGAAGAGTTCCACGGGTACCGTTGTAATAGTTATATCGAAAGCTTAGCTTCTTTTTGGTTAGGGAAGATTATAGAAATTAAGGCCAAAGAAGAGGCCTGACGATAACGTCCTATGACTTAGTACCTACTTGAAAACTATATACTATTTGGAAAAATCTACTGTCTCGAGTAAAAACATACAGAAAAATGATTGGGAAGCTCTTGTGGAAGATATTAATGTGAGTCTTCTCATTTGGAGAAGAATACATATGTAGAGAATAGCATAGATATGTGAAAATGAGAATTGTAGAGAATAGCATAGATATGCTATTAACTTTTAGAAATGTGGAAATCTTTGGCGTAAATTAGCAGAAATATAATATGATGGTTCAGAATTCGGAGTTGTATTATCGTGCATTGGCTTTTCAGAATTGTTGTTAATCTAAAAACAGTCACGGGGGTAAAGCAAATGAATCAGTCTTTTTAAACATTAAGGGGAATCTGATGCTCATTCAGCCCGTGTGGACTGATTTATTGATGGTCCATAAGAAATTTCGATCTGCTGGTAAACCGTCACAGGGAAAAACAAATGAGTCGGGTTAGGGAGAACTTGATGCTTGTGCAGCCACTGTTGGATTGGTCCATTATTGGGTGGTCCAGAAGTAAATTTTCACTGTATTAAGATTCATTAAATTGTTTATGTGGGTAAGAGCTCACAATATGATTAATCTTTTAATAAACTTCAGTTTGAAAGAAAAATTAATACTGATTATCATTTATTTAACTGATATATACGTTTAATGTTGAATCTACTTATTTGTTCACAGTTATAAAACAATACCTGATTCGGATTGCTCTGTAACTTCCATTTTACTTTTGATACTCATTCATGTCTATGTTACCAGCTTCCAGATGCCTCACCGGACCAGATTAAGAAAGCATATTATAATTGCATGAAAGCTTGCCATCCCGACCTGAGTGGCAATAATCCAGAGACCACTAATTTCTGCATGTTCATTAATGAGGTTTATACGGTGGGTTCTGTTCTTGTCCTCAGTTTTTGAATCCCCCTGTGTTTTGCTTCTGCTATAAAATGACTTTTTTCTGTTTAGGTTCTCAGTGATCCTGTTCAGCGAATGATTTACGATGAAATACATGGGTATGCTTTGACTGCAATCAACCCTTTTTTGGATGATTCCATCCCAAAGGATCATGTATTTGTTGATGAGTTTAGCTGCATAGGTATGTGTAGAGTTTTCCATTGAAGTTATCTCGATATGTCAGCTCAGCTTCTGTAGCCTTTTAATTTCATAGTACGTATAGCAAATAATGATTTCTGAACTTTACAAAAAAAAATTCCGCAAGAACTCAATTGGGCATCCGTTTTTCCTTATTCTATTATGGTTTTAATTTTATCAAAAACATCTTCTTCATCGTTCCGAAAACCAAGGACTATCTGATTGAAATAACAAAAATCCACCCACTAAAAAGTGATAGTTGATTTTGTTATGTCAAAATGAGTAACATTTGCATCACTATACATTTGGATTGAAATCTCTGGGGATTTTTTTTTTTTTTCCTTGAGTAGGCTGCAAGAATTGTGCCAATGTTTGCCCAAATGTATTTGCCATTGAGGAAGACTTTGGAAGAGCCAGAGTTTATAGCCAGTCGGGATACCTTGAATCAGTCCAAGATGCAGTTGATAGCTGGTAGGATCACTGTTAATAAGCAGAGCACTTCTTTTTGTCTTCGAAATACTTGGTATATTTAAAGTTGAAACATTAAGTTGTTGGGTTCAAAGAAGTCTGTCAAAAATAAATTGATTTTCAAGTTTCACCACGACGAGATTTTTGCTCGTCTTACTCGGATTTGCTTTAAGGTGCTGTGATGTCATCCAAATCATCTGTCTGCTTCTTTCTCAACAATTTCCTGTCATATTTTCCCCAGGTAGATTTACCTTATTTTTGACTGAATCTATCAAGATCTCTGCTTGTTTATATCTTCTCATCTTTTAAAGATGTTCTTATAATGTACAATTTTATAGAGTTTTTCTTAGTCCTAAACATGTTGTGAAAATCCATTTCAGTCTTGAAACTGCAAAAAATGAATGGATTTACATACACTTAAATGAGAAAAGCCAAGATATAAATTGTCCAACTTAAAAGAATCTTTTTTTTTTCCCCTTATTTTTCTGTAAAGCTGAATGCTTAGTCTATAAGCTAATTATTCTAAAAATAATAAATCAATTGTGAAATCATGTTTTGTACTTTATTTAAGTGAATCCTATTTATAGATAGTGCTGAACCCATGTGGAAATACTTCATAGAACTTGTCCCCACTGAAAAAGTCCTCCAAATCTATAAACTCTTATTAGCCCCTCAAGATATAAGGCTTATGGTCAATAACTGAGTTCAATTAAACTTCAGTGAGTCACTAATAATTTTTAGTATTAGTATGGAATTTCTCTGTTTAAGCTCGTCAGTTTTGGCAGTTAGATAACTGATATGTCTTCGTTTCAGTCCAGTTGATTGCATTCATTGGACTTCTGCTGCTCAGCTATCATTGCTTGAAGATGAAATGCGAAGAGTAGAACGAGTTAATGTAAGAATAATTTTCCTCTTGAAATTTGTCAGAGAGATTATTTGAACCCATAGGCTATCCTAGTACTCCTTAGCAGACATATAAGTTATGCTATTGTGTTGCAAGTTCTACTTTGATCATCTAGCAGATGGGCTTAAAGCAGGCAAACTATCTGAAAAATAGAAAGAATTTTATTTTTTATGCTTTCACTTGTTTGATAACACTATCGTAGATTGATCATTAAGACTTGTATTATGACATTGCATGGATATCGGCGAATGTATGCGTTCATGAATTTTTAATTTATCAATAGGTTGCGTTGATGCTCTCAGGAATGGGCTCAGCATCCATGGATGTCTTCCGCCTGGTAAGACTCTTTTAACCTTTAACCAATCTTGTACAATTAAATTTCAACGTCAAGTGGTGTGGTTCCAAAGTGTTTGAAACACACAAATAAAGGTTTCCTCGTTGGTAATTGGACTTGGCCGAAGATAAATATTTCGGCTGCCTGTCTTTTATAATTTATTTTTTGTTTTTTGTGGGTTTATTACTTGATCTTCTTGAGAAAAACAAAAAAGGTGCGGAAGACCTTCGCTATCACGGTCACAGTCAGGGACTGCCTACCCACTTTTACACCTCTAGTTCGAGTAGCTATTGCTGGGCTCCTAGGTTGTTGCCTTGGTTGTCTAAATGACTAGTAAAATAGAATTATGATTCCACCATTCAGTAATATTTTCTTATAGTTGCTGCTACTTGGCGTAAACATTTATAGATTTGCAATTTTGCATTGTTATTACAGTTATTTAAATTTTTCCCTATCCTGATCTTGACACTTTTAGGTGCAGCAAGATGGACAAGAACCAGTTCATTGTTTGACCTTTATCTACACATGACTACATATTTTACTTCTGGTTTTGGCTTTACATTTTAATCCAAATTACTTCTAAATGATGCAGGCGAGCTCTAGATGGGAAAAAAGACAAAGCAAAGTCTTGGTAAGAACTCTCTAAACTGAGAATATGGCAAAAAATTCCAATACAAGGGCTACAATGTTGAAATTGGTAAAATTTTTATCTTTCTGAACCAGCTTGGTATACAACCAAATTAGAAATTACTGAATATTCCGAGTTTTGAGCTTACTCATGAAGAACTTTGTAATAATCGACCAATTACTTTTATCGATTAGCTTTTAACATTTCTCTTAATGGACAAATTTTTTATTTATTTATTTCAGAGACAAGCTAAAGTGAGAATGATGAAGCAGAAAGGTTCTGATAAAACCCAAACATATTGGAGCAACCTTTGGGGCAATGCGAAAGACTGCAAAAATACTGGTAAGATAGAAAAGATGAAACTGCTAGTTTCATGATGGCTCCTAAATATGCTGGCGTTAAAAAATAAAATAATGTTAATAGCGTAAACAGTTAGGTAACTCTTGTGATTGGAAAACATGGCATAAGTTGATCTTTAGACAGTGTATATTATCTCTCTGTTTTAATGCAGAACAACCTTAGTTTGTGATGAAAACTATGTACGTCTTATAGCCTTTTTCGTGGATTCAGTTTCAAAGTTATCGACCTAAAATGCGGTATGGAATAAAAGACAAGTGATTAATAACTGGAGTTCATAGTTCAAAATCTTGGTGACTTTTATGCTCGATGCTAAGATAGTTTGAAATTTGCTGGTGAGATGTTTCAAAATATAGCCTTCTGTAATTGAACTATATGTGATCGGAATTTCTATGGTTGTTGCAGAGGAAGAAAATAAAGAGAGGGCACGACGAACTGCAGCTGCTGCTCGAAGATGGAGAGAGTATTCGAGAAGGGGTGCAGACAAACCCCCGACATTCAAACTTCCCGAGGCAGTCTCTAACAATGAGCATTGAGCAAATATTTGCAATATACATGTAAATATCATTAGTTGAAGACGTGATAAATGCATTCTTACAATATGTATTCCATCTATGTTTGTATAAAAAGTTAAAAACTACTAAACGCGTAATTTAGATCATTCGAAACTGAACAAGATTAACGAAACACGAAAGAAATATTCTAGTGAAGAAAAACTCGAATTTTTCATTTTTTTTAATTTTTTTTTATTATTATTGTCGAGTGTTATCAAATCCTCTACCAAATACGTCATCAAAGACTCGATAAATTATGGTTTTTGATGATGCAACTAGGATCATTAATTGCATGTCTTCATTAATGCAAAAATTAGTCATGACAGCCATGCCTATATGCTGTTCGACTTTAATAAATGTTAAACAATAAGCTAGTGGATGCAACTCTTATGGATTTCCGTGCAATTTATGTTAGATCAGCTCAACTTGTTTACTCGTATTTATTTTTAAATATTTAGCTGGATTTGGTTGGTATATTGCCTCAGCCATGTTGCAGCATATGCTTTGTGTGTTACCATCAAAGTTAGTAACTTCTCTCAATCAAGAATGTTTATAGATTTAGGTGGCCGTAATAATACTAATAGGTTATCCACTGGGTAAGAATCATTCTCAATGAGTCGTACGGATTTTTTCAATTAAATCTGAGCAATGGACTAGAAATCTTGATCATCAATCACTATACAAAGTCGTAAGACCATCTAGGTAGGCTAACGGCTATTCAGTGCCGAAGGTCGATGAACTTGGTGACCGATGATAATCGCAGCTTTGGTAAATGACGATTAGGTAAGTTTTGAGTCTTTTGACTCATGTGTGCTGATTTGAACAATTATTGTCGCATACTCCGTAATTCTTCTGAGTTACACGTATCCAAAAGGGTTACGCCACTAGACTCGAGCTAAAATGAGTGGCATTTAATATATGGATGTTATGAAAATGCATTGAAAATAATTATGTTTAGTTAATCCTTGGATTGATCGTTTGGCTATCCTTTTTTTATGGGTAGAGCCAGACAATGCTAGTTGATTATAAAATATTTTTGTATTGTACTATTATTAAAAAATAATAATTGAAAATCTCTATTTCAATTTTTTATAGGTATCAAGGACCGGTTTACACGTCGGATTCCACTATTTGAAATAATTAGCACTAATAAATTCCGATTAGGAAACGTAGTTGGCTATATTTTTATTAACTTCTATTCAAAAAATGCACAATTTAAGGAGCTTATAACCTTAGCCAAATGTGCTCGTATTACCATTAATCGTCGTTAGTGACCATTCATCACAAACAACAATGTCACCAATTTTTATTTTACTATATATTTTTTTATTAAATTTCTATTAAGTGGGTCGTGCAATTTTGTCTCCCACTTTGAAAATCCCATGACATTGTAAAGCTAACTATACTGTACAACTAGAACCCATCTCAATTTACTTGTCTTTACTTGCTTTCCAAATCGACCGTTGCTACAAAGTACTATGTGAATCATTGTTTCAAACAATTTCAAAATCAAAATTCTAAAAGCATCTAAATACATAAAGTTTTGGCCAGGTGTGAGATTCTTTGTGTTCGACAGTACGGATGGAGAAAAGTTCAAATCGATATTCTTCTAGATTTTGACTTTTCTCAATGGCCATATTAAATGTCTCGAAGTTTAACTACATGTGTTTAATTGAATATACAACCACAAAATAGCAGTTTTAATTATTTCATCCCGTAAAACTTTGGAAAACTCGTCTTGATTATTTTAATCTCGAAAAAACTTCCAAAAATTAAGCAAAATGACAAATCTTAAAGAGTGAGAAATGAGATAAAAAACCATGGCACAATTAAAGTGTGTTAGAATCGAAATGAATTGAAAATTTCTCGAGAACTTGTTCTCTCAAGACAAGCATAAAGAAAATGTCCAAGTACACGAGTTCCGATTGAATATATCCAACCACAAAACTACTTATTCAAGTCTTTTAATCCTATTAAAAAAAAATTAAAAACTCCCCTTAATTATATCATTTTGAAAAAAACACCCCAAAATTAAACAAAATAAAAATTCTTCAAGAGTGACAAATTAGATAAAAAAATATTATTGGCATAACTAAGTACTAGAATCCATATGAATGAAGTCTGCCTCTAGAATTTGTTTATTATCGACGGGCGTAAAGAAAGTGTTTCAAAATCCACATACACTAGTTCGATCCCTCGATTGAATATGCAATTGCAAAACTATCAATTGTAGTCATCTAAACCCGTAAAACTTCGAAAAATTCGGCTTAATTGAAATCTCAGAAAACTCAAACAAAAAAAAAATAAAAAATAAAAAAATATATATATAATTTCTTCAGAATTCAAGGTGAGCAATGATATAAAACCATGGTACATTTAATTGTTAGAATCTTTCTAGTTTAACACATTTACAAACTTTTGATAAATATTATCTTACAGTTGCAGCAACAGTATGTGCCCAACACCTAAGATGATCTTTCAATTCTATTTCATTACCAAAATCTGGAATTCTCCAATCCATCATCAATGTATTCTTCACTCTCTTTTCATCTTCCAAAACATCCCATGCTTCAGAAAGATAGGGCCTTGAAACTTTCACAGATTTCTCAATTCCCTTTTCCTCCCATTTTCCATCCCCTTTTCCCCCCAGTCTTTGCAATCCAGGGATTATTGAGACCAAACTTGAATCCTTATCTTCATCTGAAAACACAAATCCCAGATCCATAAACCCTTTTAATTCTTCAAATTCCAGTTCTGATAAGCTTCTGCTGCTGTTTTTCTTCATCCTGCGCTTCCTATTTTCTTCTGTTCTTGAAGCCTTTTTCTGTTCAAATTCTTCAACTTCTTTACCAGAAAGTATAGTTTGAAGCTTAGGAACAAGAACAGATTTGGGAGAAGAAGAATCTGAAGAATTTGAACAGTCTTTAGAGCTCAAAAACTGATCACTGGAAGATTTCTTCATGAGGGTTTTGATTCGATTCAGCTTTGGTTTTGCATCAACTTCAAGAACTGGATCTGTTTTCACTTTACACAAAGAGGGTTTTGGTGAGAAAATCCCATACTCAAACCAGTAAGAATCTAGGAGATTAAGAACTGCTTCTGCAGCTGACATTGATTTTTGGTTCTGAGAAAAAGAACAAAAAAAAAAAA
>CAIGRL010167883.1:0-10396 GCA_903798325.1 Fraxinus xanthoxyloides | reverse complement strand
GATTCTTGGGTGGGTTGTGTAGAGAGTAACGAGGCTTCAAGGTGATGTGTTGGTCTAGTGGATTTGGTGGCCAAAAAGTTGTGAAGTTTCGCCCCAAAGTGGAGGCTGGCAGTTTTGTGCTGTGTAAGTCCGTCACTTTGGGACAAAATTTCCGCCAAATCCGCCTGAGTTAGGGGTGATTCTTGAGTGAGTTGCATAGATGACAGCGAGGGTTTCAAGGTGGTGTGTTGGTCCGATGGTTTTGGTGGTCGAAAAGTGGTGAAATTCGACCCAAAATGGCTGCTGGTAATTTTGTGCTGTGCGACCCCGCCACTTTGGGATGAAATTCTGGCCAAATTCGCCTGAGTTAGGGGAGATTATTGGGTGGGTTCCGTAGAAGGCAGCGGGGGCTTCAAGGTGATGTGTTGGTCTGGTGGCCTAAAATTGATGGAATTTCATCCCAAAGTGGTGGCTGAAAATGGTTTTGGGGGAGGGTTTTTGATGATATTTGCACTTGAGGTCCTCAAGATTATATATTCACATGTTTTAGTCCTTAAGTTTGAATTAAAATCATAACGATCTTTCAGTGACCATTTGTGAAAGAAATTTAAATTTTAGTGACCGTTTAACGCATGTAAATTGAGTAATCGTTTGTGTAAATTTTAAAATTTGATGAGCGTTTTGTAATTTTGATGTAAATTCAATGACCGTTTATGAAATTAACCCATTACAAGTAAATTTGAAATTTCGAACACACATTGGTGGTGGGTGCAAAATTCAGGTGTACGAAGTCTATCTCAGGTTGGAGCTTTAGGCCCAGAAAAGGTTGGTCTGGACCAACTCTAAGGCGTGTATTTTTGTGGGCTGGGCTACGACAGGCAAACTCTTTCTTCTCAAGAAAAACGATTATCTGTCTAAAGGTGTTAGAAATGTCAAAAATAAGTGATAATGTTAAAAAAAATTTGTCGTCTACTACGCGTAGGGACATCGGCTTCTGAACAAATTACTGAATTAGCGATAAAATTCGCAATTCGATGATTGCTCGAGATGACTGGATAAATCGCTCAGCTTTAACATCCCCTCGGCAACACTTTGACAGAAAAAGCTCTCGTCAGTGGACTGTAAAACTGGCTATGGCTTCAGCAACCAAAGAAGATAAGCAAGGTACTGTTGCTTGCTAACCATTGACAAAATGTCTTAGTGATTTCCCATTTATAAAGTTAGAATTTAGAATAACCTTTAAAATTGCTTCAGAGATTAACTGTCGGGATTCTTTTTTCAGGTTCTTCTGCTAAAAGTGTTGCTGTGATTGGTGCTGGTGTTAGGTATGGGAATGTGCTCCTGAAATTGTTGAGTCATTTAAGTTTGATAGAGTTGATTGACCTCAATGCTAATGGTTCTACCCAAGGTTCAAGGGTAATTTGTGAGCATAGGGTATATTCAATTGTGAAACCATAATCAAGCTATGGTGTGCTTACCCTTTTCTTTTGGGCTTTCTTTCTCTTTGTATTGCGGTGATGCTTGGTCTCATCCTATTTCCTTGGATCGTCATAACAACTGAGGTAGAAAGCATATTCCATCTGCAATGCATATGTAGTCATATGTTAATTCTCAAAATTCAACATTCATATGTTAGGATCAGTTATTAAAATAGAAAAAAACGAAATATGAAATGTATATCCCTGGACATGGAAAATGAAAATACATATACATACAAGCACACCATAGCTTCTGGAAAAAAAGAATAAAAATTGTTAAATTTGTACTTTATTGACTTAGTAATTGATTTTGTTTTGGAGTTTTAATCTTTCATTATTGTTGAGTACTTGGTAAATTTATGTTTAATTAGCTGTTCTTAAAGAAATATATTTTAGTGGCAAATTGGAAGTCTCTCGGATGTAGCCAATATTTATTTCGATGCTTGGATATAAAAAAAAATTATAATTCAAGTGCATTGAGTATGATATGAAATTTTATCCTTTTTTGACGTGTGGTCGGATTACCGATCCTAAATATCGAGTACATGGAGTAAGAAAGATGCAACTTTTATTGAGAAGCTTATATGTTTTTTTAATCACGTTAATATTGCTTGATCATTAAAGATTTGCAATTTTCCAGTGTCTTCCCTGAATCTGAATTGGTAAAAAGTCACGTTTCTACACTATCTGAAATTCTGAAAAATGAAAACTATTAATGGATGTGTATATGTTTGTGTATTTCTGATACATTCTCACAACTGTGTGAACTGGTTTTGTATGGGTCCTTGCTATCTGTTGAATGATTTGGGAGAATAAGTTACTTCATATATTGATTCATAAACGGGTTATATACATACAAAGGATATTTCTCATTAGGAAATAATCCTATCTAACAAGGAAAATAATTACCTACTATATGTACACGTGTTGTATATGTAAAGACAACTCATAACGCTATCTATAATTTCAGATTTGGACATCTGAACTGAATCCATCATCTTTTGGTGTTTTTTAACCTGTTTTTGCCGTCAAAAGTCATGTAAAATTATTATTATTATTATTTTTCATTTCCATCCCTATGCTCATCCTCATCTATTTTTTGCCTTTCTTTTTGTGTAGTGGGCTTGCTGCAGCTTACAAGCTGAAATTGCATGGCTTAAATGTCAAAGTATTTGAAGCTGATGGGAGATCTGGAGGAAAGTTACGAAGCATTTCACAAGATGGTTTGATATGGGATGAAGGGGCAAACACTATGGTATATTTTGTAAAGGATAGAAGTTTTCTGGGTCCATGTTATTAGAAATTCTAATCCTTCTCAATTTACTAATTATCTTTGCAATGCTTGCATGACTAAATTTTCATTAATATGCAGACTGAGAGTGAGGCTGAAGTTGGGTTTTTGCTCGATAATCTTGCACTTAGGGAAAAGCAGCAATTTGTAAGGATTGCTTTTTACATTTTTAGTGTTTTCCCTTTTCTCATGTACTTTATCTGGTACTTCATGAGTTCGCTAACCAGTTATAATTATTCTTAAAATTTCAAGCTTTTGATGAATAATTTTTGAATTTTGTTCCATGTCTTTTCATGGCATTCCTACTGCAGCCAATTTCACAGAACAAGCGGTATGTTGCAAAAAATGGGGCTCCGACACTGGTAAAGTCTTCCTTTCCTATTTTTTTTCCCTGAAACTTTGCATTGCTAATTTTTATACTTCTACATTGGTAATGCATAATGGACCAATTCATCTTGTACACATCTTATGACTTGTTGGCTAAATTGCTATTTCAGATACCATCAGATCCCATTGCATTGATCAGAAGCAATTTTCTTTCTGCGGGTTCAAAGGTTGGGTTAGCATGAAGAAATACTGTCTCTTGCATTACACCACGTTTCATCTTTTTTGTTCACTGATCTCATTTATTCTGTCTTTGTGGAAGTATTGACAATTATTTATCTCAATTAAAGTTCCTCATAGAATGTGATTACCATTTTCAGCTTCATATACTTTTGGAGCCATTTCTGTGGAAGAAGAATAACCTCCCGAAGGTATCTGACTCACCAGAAAGGTAAATAATATCGATAATGTTAACGACACGAGCCTCCTCTAGAATGTATTTGCTGCTTATTTATGTCTCCTGGAAACCATAGACATTTCACTTCTTGAAAAGTAATGTTTTCATCCACTGTTTAAGATCATGCCATTTTAACATTAGGGAAAGTTTCACATATATTTTGTGCACTACCACTATTGATAATGAATTTCTTGTTGTAAATAGATTGTCTTTGTATGCAGTATCTCCACCAGTATTTTGGAAAATTTCCTTCGACATGATAATGTGTGCCATTTGTTTTTTCTTCATTCTGAGACAGATTTTAAACATGTGATCAACATTTACTTGTGTTTCTCTGCAGTGTTGGTGCTTTCCTCCAGCGTCATTTTGGTAAAGAGGTACGTTTGATACCTTCTCTATAATAGATCTTTTGATTGGTCAATTGAAATTGATTATGCTAAATATTTTCAGTATCATCTAGGAAATATATAGTCAGATGTTTCATTGAGCTCAATTTCATGGCACATTCTCCATTAAACAACAAATTGTACCATCTTTTCTGGTCTTCTTTTATTTGTTTCTGTTATTTTCCTCCAAAACTAAAATTCTTTCTCAGGCTTATTTAGTGGTTATATTCATCTCTTTGATTTTAACTTCCATGTATGTCATACTGCCTTTGTATCATTTACAAGGTTGTTGACTACCTTGTTGATCCTTTTGTTGCCGGAACAAGTGGTGGAGATCCTGAATCTCTTTCTGTGAGTGACTTTTGCATTTCTTTGCTGATCCGTATTATCTTACATAAACGGCTTGCAAATGATTTGATGATGCTCACTTTCATAAGCTGTGGTACTAAAACTGGTGGAAACACCATGAACTCTTTTCCATTTGTCTTCTTGATCAGATGCGACATGCATTTCCAGAGTTGTGGAATCTTGAGAAAAGGTACATAGTACCTCAAGGCTTATTTTTGTTTTTCGGTAATATTTTTCTTTAGCATTTTGAACCGACACTAGATGGGCCCTATGAAATAAATAGTTTGGATTAAAACGTTTCAGCTTGCTAGACAAAGGTAGGACGTGTTTAGATTTAATTTCAAAAACAGTTATCCAATTCAAATAAACAAGTTAATATATTTTGACACTTGCTCATTTTCATAAGCTAAAACAGAGAATTTTTTGGATAATATATATATATATATATAATTTTTTTTTCCAAAGAATTAAATATGGTATTCATCTTGGGATATCATCCTTTGGAATTACGTACAGCTTAAACCCCGTATGGCAGTTATAAAAATAGTTTTGAAACAGAGTGTAAAATTGTAACATAAACACGATGTCTGGAAGCAACTCTAGAACTTATGCATAGTATTCTTGTGCTTTTGCTACATTCTCAACTCAACTCAACTCTAAGCAAATTATAATTTCTTATGCCATCACTCTCATGCTGATTTATAATATTTCCTTGTCCATCAGGTTTGGCTCAATCATATCTGGTGCTATTCTGTCTAAATTGTCTGCAAAAAAGGGAACTCCTGAAGGATCAAAGGGCTCTTCAGCTAATAGAAAGCATAGACGCGGGTCATTCTCATTTATTGGTGGGATGCAGGTAATTTTATCATATCATTCAGAACATGCATTTCCCTGATTTACCACTGAGAGACAGATCATTTTTCTACGTGAAAACTGATTCTCAGTTACATCATTGCTGAGGTACATATTCCAGCTTGGAATAAATCGAATCATCTTAATTCTAAAAGGGTCAATTTTGAAAGAATATACTTAATATTATCCTATGCATCTTTTCTTGTATGCCACTTGATCCATCTTTCTTTCTGCTTGGAATGTGCAATTCTCAATGTAGTAACATTGTGCTTGTTCGTTTTTTGTGAACTTTTTGAAGCATGGACAAAATAATTCTTTTTACCTAAATGGATGCTACTGATATCTGGTGCACCATGCTTCTTCTAGAAAGATATGTTCTACCTTTTGAATTTTGCAGTTCTATATATTTCATAGCCTTTTCATCCACATTTTGCAGACGCTTACTAATGCATTATGCAATGAACTTGGCAAAGAGGAACTTCAACTTCATTCTAAGGTGCTGGAATTATCTTGTAGCTGTCGGGAGAACTCTCCATTAGATAACTGGTCAGTTTCTTACGAATGGGACCGGAGTAAGCTCTTAGACGAGAAATCCTTTGATGCTGTGATAGTTACGGTGAGTCTTTGTATATGTAGAAGTGGTTATAGATGACCGTTTTCCCCCCAAATAAACAAAAAAGAGAGGAGAGGCTAGATGTGAAGGTATGGATGAATTTGTTGTAAAACAAGGAGATGAACCCATTACGAAAAGTTATGGGACAAGTGTAATTGGTAACCCTAAAGGAGGTTAAACTTTGAAGGAGACCATTGATAGAGAGAATTGAAGAAAGTGGATGATATGGCTAACTCTAGATAAGGATAGGATAAAGATATGTTAAGTTCTTGAGTTGTAGAACCGACCTCACTCGTTTATGTCTGCTCTAACTTCATATAATATCAAAATCTCATGCTCTACCATGGGATATGGCTTCTATTGATCTCATGTAACGTCATGCAATTTCCCTTGCATATGGATGTTTTCAGTTTGAAGAAGGGATGTTATTGTTTATTGACTGGGTATTTCTTTCAATTAGGCTCCCCTTTCTGATGTTAAAGGTATGAAAATTATGAAAAGAGGAAGCCCGCTTCTGCTTGACTTCATTCCTGAGGTATGAAATTGTTTAACTTTGCCTGCAAACACATTTTAGGATCCAGTGTCTTAATTTATACATAAGACATAATTACATCGTAGATGTACACTAATTTCTCTTCTTACATGCCAGGGAGAATAATTTGAATTGTATAATTACTATACTGGGTGTTTCATTCTGAAATTTTATGGTTATCATTGTGTACGTAATGTATGCAGGTTAGTTATTTACCACTATCTGTTATAGTCACCACCTTCAAAAGAGAGAATGTTAAACAACCCCTTGAAGGTTTTGGAGTTCTTATACCTTCCAAAGAACAGCGAAATGGTTTGAATACACTGGGTAATGCTTATTTTTGTCTGTCAAGGTTAGATTAGGGTAATTTGCATCTGTGGCCCCAGCCTTTAATCCCTGTCACAGTTTCGTGGCGAACATTTTGTCTTGGCATTTAACTCCTGACCTTCCATTTTCAGAGCATTTTCTTCCTGTTGGATGAAAACTGTCCAACTCAGACACTACATTCGACGAAAAGACAGTTTTACCCTCTACCTCAAGTAAGCCCCTAGCCACCACCTCAACACAATGTAGAAACACAAGAATTACCACTGAAAGACGAGGAGAGCTTGTAGCAGGCATATTGTCATCAATGTCAACGTCCTTGTCGTCACTCTCTTTGGGCTTCTTTTCTGAATCATTTCTCTTATCCAATGCACCCTAATAATCGGAACCATTTGCGTTTTCCCTTGCTGCAAACTCTGCAACCTTAGTCAAAGCTGATACGGGGATAGGGAGGCTGAACTTAGGGTTCTGGGTTGGGGGACAGGAGGTTTTTTCATTTGGGGGTGGGGGTTCCTTTTGTTCTTTTTATATTTATTTGTTTTACTTGTTTGAACTTAAGGGCAAAATTCTTTCATCAATTTATCGTCTCCTTTGGACAGTGTCCATGTAAAAGGACGAAATCGCTCCGAAATTAGAAGGTTAGTGAATTGAATTCCAAGAAAATATGTTGGGGATAAAAGAGCTACCAGGTCCAAAAGTTGAGGACCGCATGTGCAAATTACCTGTTGGATAACTGATATAGTAGCCCGCTCATCTCTGCTATAAATTTTCTACATGCAGGCACCCTCTTCTCTTCTTCAATGTTTCCAGATCGTGCGCCGCACGATGTACATCTTTATACTACTTTTGTTGGAGGAAGTCGAAATAAAGAACTTGCAAAAGCTTCAAGGTGTTGAAATCTTCAAGGCTCTTTTATGAGTTTGATAGTCCACTAGAATTTGAATTTTGTTCCCATCTACATACATGCATACATACATACGTACGTACGTACGTACATAAATAAATACATATATATATTTGATTCTTGTTCATGTCTTGTAACTGCTGTGTCTAACATATTATTGTGGTTACAGAGATGAATTGAAGCAGATAGTGACTTCTGATCTCAGACAGTTGTTAGGTGCAGAGGGAGAACCTGCATTTCTGAAGTATATAGATATGCTTAACCAATTCATTTATTGGGCTTTACTCTGATATGGGTATTTACCTTAAAGTTTTACGTGCTTATGTGCTTAAATGCAGTCACTTCTACTGGAGTAAAGCATTTCCTCTGTATGGGAAAAACTATGATTCAGTCATCGAAGCTATTGACAAGATGGAACGAGATCTTCCAGGATTTTTCTATGCAGGTAACTTTTCTTGTCTCATTTATGTTTCCAATCCTTTTAACCTGCTATCTTGACAGAGCTTCTTGGTTTGTTTGTAACAATTTTTTTGTTGTTCCTTTGCTCTTTGCACTTGCAAGCAAAGGGAATAATGATTCTCTCCAGAAAAATGTACAATTTTATTCTACATTTGCTAAAGTCATACAAAATGCAATCCCTTTTAACTGCCATCATTATATATTTCCATTTTGTGACTTGTGTTGTTGGGTGGAGCTTAAAAGGATAGACACACATCATTCGACCTGCATAAAGATAGAATGACTGTTGAAAAAAATAAAGTGTGAACTGAGAAAAACTTAATCTTTGTATCATCGTTTCAATTAGGAAGTTATTTGTGGTGCGGGTTTTGAACCATTAGAAAAATTCTGAATGCACAGGGATTATAATGCAGATACGCCCTTGACTTGACCTTGTTAATGCTGGATGCTCATGTTTTCTCATTTATTTGATGTGAGCTATATATAAATGATAGGTAATCACAAGGGTGGATTATCAGTTGGCAAAGCAATAGCGTCTGGGTGCCAGGCAGCTGATCTAGTAATTTCGTATCTGGACTCAGCCTCAAATGATAAGGAAAACTTCAATTGAAGACAATAAAGTCAGATAAAAAGGTATTATTCCTTGCTAATTATAATGCCATTTTGATTTCTTACTTTCATTTTCATCTCCTTAATTTTTTATTGAGACCGCTTCTTCCTTGTATTCCAAACAACTATCGGTTTCACCTTGTTAGTTTTGAAAACTAAGTTGTTTTCTTTCTAATCTTAGCAGCTCATTGCATCTCCATTCAGCATGCTGTTTGCGGGGTCGTGAGAGTGATGACCAGAACATGAGCACTCGCATGAGCACTCGCAAGTGGACTGGTGGCCAAATGATAGGCTATTTGTTAACCTTGGAAATATCAAAGCGTTAGTACGCTGATTCATTTCTTCATCACCTCTATCAAGCTTGTCCGTTTATTCCTGGCATCCATTGACTTTTTGTTGACAATAGGAACCTATACCGGTTTCTCTTCCTCTGATTTTTTGTTTTTCCAATTAAGGGATATGACAATTGTATGCTTGTCTTATATTTTCAGAGGGAATCCTTTTGTTTGTCCGAGGAAGAAAAGGAACACTTGATTTTCTTACAGAATGTATTGGATTTCAATGTTGCAGATTGAAGTTGATGCATGTATACTTATGACTGGCATTATTAGCCGCATGCATTTGTTACCAATAGCTTGAAAACATCCCCAGCCAAATAGCTTTGCCTTTTTATGGTTGTGTGTTTTCGAGTCTGCATTATGCACCAAAATCATTTCACAGTTTTCCATAAAGCTTAACATGCATTCTGAAATGAAAAAAAATGGATGGCAATGTACCTGACCCGTTGATTATGGTATTGGAGTTTGTGGACAATAAAGAATATAATTTTTTAAAGTGATTAGCACTTTCCAAGGCATGAAAAATATAAAAAGAAAATATTTCTGTCTCTAGCATGAAGTTGAAGAATTATCAGCTTTTTATACCAATAATTGACATGCTAGTTTTTAATAAGATACGGCCTAAGAACTTGTAATGTAATGTTAGTAGTGGAAGTAGTCGTGATTAAAAAGAAAGGTCAATTAGCTGTTCTTGTCTCTTGTTTTGGACTTGGCTAAATCTGACCAAATTATTGAAATGATTATTCAGAAGCCTTTTTGTACTTCAACTATAGATGACAGACGACAAGCATTAGGCATTTTTTTAATCTCTTATTCCAATAAAAAGTGAGTCATGAGTGAAATGACATGCCCGAATTTGTTTTGGATTTTGATTCTGCGGGCTAACTAAAGTTCCTGATTGATGGTCTCTGACTCTGTGTAGGTTTAAGGAATCTCCTGATTGCTCCAAGCCACATGAAAAGATTGGTGGGTCCTTCAATAATTAGACCCAATCATATTATGATTACATTATAATTTACGTAAGTAATTACGTGGACACCATAATCTATTCAAATTGTGTCGCATAAAATATGTCAACCATAATATAAAGCAAAATGTACATTTAACGCTTTTCAAAATTTATAATAGTATTTGATAATCATATGATAAGATGTCAAATCGAACCAAAATTTTCGTGTATTTAATGAATAGAACCGTCGGGTCCAAATATAATTATGAAACCGTTCCGTTCGGTATCATAATTAATTTTTTAACATTTATAGTAATACTATATAAATACAACTAATGACATGTTTATTCGTAGTTTCGATGAGCAGTTGGAGAGGAAAAATCGGATTCGGCAGTTGGTGGCTTCGATTGTGGCATGTAGATGTATGTTTTCAATTTACCAAATGATTTGAGGTTAGATGACACGTGCTTACCGGATGAAAGTGTGAAATTGGAAAGGAAATGACAAAATTTTTAAAAAGTCTAGATCTTGAACTAACAATGAAATTAATAAT
>CAIGRL010167878.1:0-19798 GCA_903798325.1 Fraxinus xanthoxyloides | reverse complement strand
AATATTGAAATAAAATAAAATAAAAGCAATAAATTATAGTAAGTTAACTAATTAAATATATTAAACATATATAATTCCACTAGAAAAAAACAGTGTTTAACAAATGACAATGTGACCAAGTTTTTATAATTCAAAGGAAAGAGATCACGGGTTCGAATATTTACAATTACAATTGCATTAAATCGAGTCCAACCAAATATATATTATTTGGCTAAACTTAGTGTTAATTTTAAGAAGTGTCACGATGGTCAAGTCTTCTCTAACCCAGCACAAGGTCACAAGTTCGAATCTCATTCAACTCCCTCCCTATTTTTCAAACAAGTTGTTGGAAGGGATTCGAACCGGTACCTAAAACGTAAAAACACGACATCTTACCAACTGAACTACAAAACATGTTTGAAAAAGAAATGAATTTCAGTGATATAAGTTTAAATTACATATATGGTAACACTAATAGTATGTGTAAGTTTTAAAATTTTACCGTGATTCTCTAAACGTCAATATATTGTAAATTTGTAATATTCAGCCCTGCTTGGTAGAGATTAAAATTATTTTATTTATTTATTATTTATTTTTTTGTAAATTTTCTAAGTGTTGATAAAATGTGTGGTCGAAGGTTGTGAATCTCGTAAAGTATATAAAGCCATGTTTGATATTCCTAATTTTCAATGGAACTTGGAAATAATTTTCTATTTTCCATCTTTTACGATGTTTGATATTATGAAATTTTATTGGAATTGGTTTTCTATCCCATCCCCCACGTGACCCATTTTCCTTGAATTAGTTTTCACACCACTTTGATGGAAAAATTGTTTTCCATTTTTTTTTTTGGAAACAAATTATATCTTTTTAATGGACAATTTTCATGTAAAACACAGTCAGACGAACCCCAAAAGATTTAAAATTTCAAAATTTTCTACGGGAAAAATTATACTAATCAAACAAAATTAATTGACAATTTCAAAAAAAAAACAATTCTAAACAATTCAATTTTCTGAAATTCATTTTCTTTCCAGTGAACCCTAATTAGAATTAATTATTTACTTTAATTTATATTAAAATTTTAATTTTAATTTTTATCAAACATGGACTTAATAAAATAATACTTTCAATTTCATCCGTGTTCTCTCATATTTGTGTAAAACGGAAAGTACCATTTCCTTTTATCATTTTGACACAAAATTTTTGAATTTTCTTCGGAAAACTCATGACTTGGTCTAGACATTGACTCCGGCCCATTTGTTGTTTGGACTAGAGTTCAATACTTTGGCCCAACCCTTCAAACCCGCTAAAGGCTGCCACATTGGTTTGGTACTCATGATGGTTGATGACTACTCTTCCTTTTTAATTGTTTTTTTTAACTTAAACTTCATTTTTTTTTCAAAATATATTTTTCCTCTTTTCTTTTTAACTACACATTTTCAATAAAATAAGTACACAAAATTCAACAAAAAAAAATCTTTATTTTGAATCAGACATTCTCTATTAATTTACTATTTCAAAGTACATTTTACAAAAAAATAAATAAATAACAATAAAAAGGGATGGAAACAGCCCTAATCAAGAAAACTAAAAATATATATAATACTAAAAAAATAAATTGAAAAAAAAAACCACAGAACGATGAATGTGCTTCAAATCATCTGGGAAAAATAAGGTTTTGAATAATAAGAAACAAATAAGAACAAAAAAAAGGGAAACTAAGACCAAAAAGAGGGATTCTTTCAAGTTCAATTCTCATCCCATCAAAGAAAGATGCTCAAGAAAACACCACTTGCTCATCAACCTAGGGTATAGTAATCCAAATGGTCATTGAACTTCGTAAAAGGTTTCCATCGAGTCACTAAACTTTAAAGCTCACCTAAGTCATCATTGAACTTTTCAAAAAGTTTACACGAGGTCACTGAACTTTAAAAATCACCATATTCATCACTAAATTTTGCAAAAGGTTTCTACGAGGTCACTAAACTTTGCAAAAAGTTTCTTAGGAGATCACTGAATTAGTGACTCCTGGGAAACCTTTTGCAAAGTTTAATAATGAATGTGGTGATTTTTAAAATTCGGTGATCCCGTAGAAATCTTAGTATAATAGAAAATCGGATGACTTTAATTTTTGCTGACAAGTCGTCCCAAACCGACCAACTAAACCCGATCGATATTTGATTGGGTTGGGTTAGGTTTCAACCTTTACACATGTTTGGTTGAATTAAATTTTGATCAAATCGATCATGTTGGGTTATGTTTATGTAGAAGAAAAAATCGACCCAACCCAACCAACACATGCCCACCCCTAAATTTATGGGTTCGATCTTAGGCCCTCTGAGTCCAATGATTATTCTGTGAATTACTTGAATGGTTTTTGAACTTTGCCAAATAGTACTACTTAATAACTGAATTTAAAAATGTATTTTAATGATCAATGAACTTCACTAAGTGTTTCTACTTCATAATTAGACTTAAGAATGTATCAGAATAGCTACTAAACTATGCACAGTGTTAAATATCCACCACTCAAGTAGATGAGTAACATAAGACATAGTTCAGTGACAATTAAGATACATTTTTAAATTCAATTATTAAATAGTAACACTTAGCAAAGTTCCGTAATCATTGAGGTACATTTTTAAGTTTGGTTATTAAACGGTAACACTTGACATAGTTCAGTGACTATTGAGATATATCTTTAAATTCAATTATTAAATCCCTCAAATCGACCTATGTGGAAGAATATATCAAAGAAAATGAATGGACAAAGAGGAAATAGAAAATTAGAGACTTGTAAATCGAATAAAAATAGAATTTTGCTGATGTCCATTATGAAATAAATGGATGGCAATAGTCTTCAACCGAAAGCTTTGCTACCTAGATGGAAGATACACGATGCTAAATTGGCTTTGAATGATTCGTGAACTCATTAAATCCCCAATTAGCACATCCCATTCACCTCCAAATGTACGTTTAATTTTTGGATCAACTGATATCAGTTCATCGTATCTTGAACTTCGAATAAAAAGATTGAAAGAGAAACAGTAGGAACACTAAAAGAAATTGACAGAGAAAAATTATATAAAAGTACAAAAATGTTCAAATTAGTGCCAAGATAATTAAGGTCGATTTGATCAACTGATATCAGTTCAACGAATTTCAACATTTGAATGATGGATTGATAAAACGGTACATAGTTCAATAACTATTTGAATATATTTTGAAGTTCAGCTATAAAGTAGTAATACTACGTGAAGTTCAATAACCACTTAAATCCATTTTTAATTTCAGTTATGAAGTAAAAACACACTGCCAAGTCACCCCCTAAAATATTTTGAAAATTTGGTGGCTTTTTGTCCACAACACAGCGCCGGTCCGTGAAACCTTTCAAATCAGCAATTCTCCATTTCCCTCTCATCCCCAGTGAGCAAGCAAAGATCAGTGCAAAAAATGATGAATTCTAAGGATCCCATAAACCAGAATTCGAGCACAAACCCTAGTAAAAGGCCCCTGGTGGAAATTGATAAGCCAACAACCCTAATAGGCACACTGGTGGCCATTGATCACACCAGCCTCTGTTACAAAGTCTGCTCTGTCTGTGAAAAAACTCTCTCTGACAACACAAACGCTTGTAAATACTGCAATTTTAAAAACTCTTTCAACCCGGGTTCATCTGGCTCTAGGCGCCTCTTTCGAGTCCTTGTAAGTATTCACAGAAGTTAAAAGAAGTCTATTTGGTCATTTCTTTCTTTCTTTTTTTAGGGAAATTGTTGGTAAGAACATTAGATTTACGGGTTTATTGAAATGTGTTTGTGGATTTATATCCTAGAAAAATTAACTTTCTTGGGTTCTTGAATAATTTAATTTTTTTTTCGCTTGAGAAAATGTAAATGAAATATATTTTGTGATTATTAATTATCATTAGAAAACTGTAAGCTTTATTTTTTGGACAAATGTTTTGTTTGGTGTTTGCAGATGTCTATAGCTACTGATAAACAGGTGTTTGTGGTGATAATGTTTGATCGGGCGGCTAGAGTGCTGTTTGGTTGCTCTGCTGATGAGTTCTTTGACTTTGCCAAGTCTCACCCCTTTGCTGGTATTCTTTTTTCTGTTTACTGCTATTTTAATTCACATTTTGTCCATAAATTCTTTTAGCTTGTATATGAACGTTGAGTTAGATTTTAGGGATGCAGATTAAGCAGTTAATACTGGTTAATGACTTCTGCTCTGCTTAAGTGACCCGTATAGCACTATGGACATATTCGGTCATGCTTAAAATCCAATTAAAATTGAAAATATAGCCATTATTGGGTCTCACTCGTCTAATAAAAGTCAACAATAACGACTAGTTTTTCAATTTTAATGCGATTTTAATCTCTACCGAACACGCCCTATAATTCATAAGATACTTAATCCTTGAAACTAATCCTGCTTCTTATGTTACATCGAAAACTTAAGTTTTTAATTATTGGCATATCTGTGGATGTGATAAGAGGTTGCCCTGGCTTTGGAGACTTACTTTTGCATCATAAGAACCATTGTAAATTTGTATTCTTATAAATGAAGGTAACATAATTTTTATCACTTCAGTTTGAATCCAAACTTCCAGCTATGTAATAAAAAGTTAAAAACTCTTAAATGTACTAAGTGTAGTGGTAAATAAGCAAGCTAAGTTTTACTAACATTCCTTTTGGTAGAAATTAGGATCAGGGTGTAGTGATGGTCGAGGCTTGAGGTTGAATATAATTTTTCTTTCCTGTGATCTCTGTTGCAGTTTTAAATTGGAAGTATCCAATTCGTTCAACTGACTGGAAAATGTTTTCTGCAGCTGTGGCGGCCAGTAAGGCTCTGGAGGGAGAGATGTTGAGAGTGACACTTTCAAAACCAAAGAATGGTAATGCACAACATCTGCGGGTGGTGTCAGTTGTGCCTTTACGATCTGGTTTTCAGTCAGCTATTGAGACCTTGAGGGAATTGTATTGAACAAGAAGTGGTCCCCCCTTGTGCCTATTTGTTTTAGAAGGCAGAATATATCTTTCCAATATTTCATTTAGAATCTTATTTGCCTTTTCAAGGACCATAAAAATTGCAATCCTATTCCTGTACTGACTTTTTATTTCTGTGCGTGCGAAAGTTGTATTCGTTTTGTCAAAAATCTTGATAGTTTTGTAAATTATAAATTTCACTTTGTTTTCCTACTAGGATGATGATACTCCTACAAGACAGAATACTCTACTAGCATGTTTGTCCTACAAGACATGGAAGACTAGTGCTATATCATAAATGGCATACTTTCAGTCACCATGTCCCGTCCAGGGCACTATGGCATACAACGTAAATGAAGCAGCTCACATGCATAAAGCTTTTGTTGTGATTTCTCTTCCTGTCAGGTCCTAATCTAGTCCAAGAAAGGTGCCCACGTACTATTGTAGCTGTCCTTGGAGGAAATCGGGAAGATCAAATGATAAAAAGCTAGATTTGGGTCATGGAAATCAAAGAAAAATATCTACTCGTGAGGTACATCAATAAACACATTGTGTGTGATTTAATATCTTGCAAATGATGCTCTTGATTTTCGGTTATTGGATTGATAGGTGTAAATCTTTATTATGCTCTTTTCCATGAATTTGTCTATTGGGAATCCTTGGATTGTCGCCTGCCTGGTTTGCATGGATTATGACTGCTTTTATGGCCATAATGCCTTACATTTTTTTTTGCTTTATCTATTTGCTCACCAAGGACTTGCTTGGTCAAGTAACTTGATATGGTTGGGTAATTTTCAGTAGGTCTAGGACCGAGTTTCTTGGTTGAGTAGTCAATTAGTCTTCTTATTGACTTTCTTCTTGCCATGTCAGATTGGTGCATCTTTCCTTGCCATACGGCAACTTATTTTTGACTGAGTATTAAATATTAATAGATGACCTGCATGCCTCAACTGGTTGTTGAGAGGCGTTGGTACGGAGTTGCGTCAACTGTGGATATAGACTAGGTTAAGTGATTGAAAGAAATTGAAAGCCACTTCAAATCATGAGTGAGCAATGGTTTTTAGCCAACGGTGACCAATTGTCAAAAAAAAGCCTTTGGGCAATGGTTTTTCTATGCATAAATTTGAACTATTTCCTTGGCGATGTGTAATTTCTCAATAATTGCTCAACTTCAAAGATTTGATAAACATGTTCTCGGTATTTACATCACGAAGACTAACTTGAAGTTTTAAACCTGACTGATCACTGTTGTTGAGTCTGACATCTTACAGTCCAGAAATTTGTTGACTATATCTATCGTCGTACCAGCATCCTCAATTTTGTAACTTTTGTCTAAGGACTCCCACAGACTCTTGCATAATCAACACAGATGACATTGTAAATTCTCTTCTCTACTCCATTCAAGATGTTTCCAATTATTCAATGCCACCACCATTTCCTTACCAGTTCTCTACTTCTCTGTTAAGGACATCTTTTGTAAGATATTTGAATTGTATTTTATTACTTGATCATAGGACTATCGCTTAGAAGCCCCTGATAATTGTATAATATATTTGTAATAAAGACCCTGTTTGATGTACGTTTTTTAGTGGATAATGCATTTTAAATAGTGATTTGATGGGAAATACGTGGTTAAAAAATAAGGAAAATTTTGAATTTGCGTTTAATATTATTTTATTGAAGAATGTGTGGTTGAAAATGAGTTTTGAAAAAATGAATTTTTGTAAGAACGTGGATCAAACGGGGGTGAAAATGTTGGTTGTGTAAACTTCTTGTTACTACTTGGAAGAAATCTGAACTTTCAGTTCCCTTCATGGAGGCTGGTCTCCTATCTACCACTGTAGCATTTCTAATTATGCATTTGGCTGAACCATGTGACCACTGTTACAGACTATTAGAATTTTAAGGTTAGTAAGTGGTCCACTGTTGTACGCTATATGAAGATGTATTGTTTTCGTTTCATTTGACTATATTCTTCACAATGTAATTTAGTATTAGAAGCGACTTTAACGCAGTTATACTGATATGAAGCTTACCAAGTCCGTTGCAAATAAGATATACTCCCCAATATATACAAGTAATTTGAGTCCATTCTGTAGTAATGCAGGAATTTTTACTGCAAAATTCTTCATTGGGTCCCCAACCGTTGCATTAAACAGTAAGCCACTACATGATACGAATTTTATATTTCCAACTCAAGGATCTTTTCTAACTGGCTTTCTATTCGAAAATAATTACATATTCGAGGAACCCTAGCAATCTTTTGAAAAATCTGAGCACTACGGTAGAAATCATAGTACTGAAGTTGTATCTCATGGTTAATAAATTTATAAATGTTGACGAGTGCATCAATGTTTGTGCTGTCAAATAAATGATCAAATGATGATTGCTTACACTTGTACCACTCAAAAGATGATAGGATGGTTGATCCGTTGTCAATGTATTTAATATATGATAGACTGAGTGATGTGAGGCTTCGGTCAAGAGGATAAGACCACATGATTGTGATTCTAATTCAATGGTCACCACGTCGACCATAAATATATAAATAGGTGGTCTTTATGCATAAAAATGATGATCCTTTGAAAATTGAAAAGGATAACATAAAAGAGCATTCTCAATATACATTCTCTCTTGATCTATTATTGCTAGTTTGGATATTAGGTCATATATATCTTGGTTGGTGGATTATTAGCGCAGTCACTTTAGTCATTATTGTCGGTGTTTGTACATTTTTGTCTTGCACTGTGAAGCATCTTCCGCGTTCACGTGTTACTCTTCTCCCATTGGTTCACCTGTTGAAATGTGCCCGTATTTGCTTAGGTTGGTGCAAGTGAGTCCGACATTTGTTGTCCATGTTAGTGTTATGGTTTTTTTGTTGCCTAGAACAATCTGCAAAACTATATATTCAAATTTTACCCTTTTTAGTAGAATAACAATTGGATGCTGCAATGGTGAGAAAGCTGAATTCAGTGATATTTTGCCAATGGGTCCAATTCTTCCGAGTTTAAATCACGCTTAATGTACTCTTCAACAAGCTCTTTATATTTTGCTTTGTTCAAAAAATACTTTGATCGTTCTTCATAATTTATTTAACATAATTGTTTATATGTCAATTGACCAAAATGTTGTTTGAGTAATTTAAGTAGGGTATTGAAATATGATATACAATCATTGTACATCAAGAAAAAATAACGAGTTTGGCTCTCTAAATTTGGAGAGTCAAATGCACTCTATTTAAACTTTTCTTGGAGCTCATTTTTTAAGTATTGACTCTCTAAAATGAAGAGCATCTTGTATTTAAAGAATTTCTTGATGATGTTCCAAGTGGTAGTGTATTTAACATGAAGACATTGAGTTGAATAAAAAAAGATAGATATTACAAAAGTTAGAAAAGCATTTTGAACTTCTAGCATTCGAGTAATGCATGTGAAAACCAAAAGCATAAAAACGATTTTCTTGAGAAAAAAAAAAATGTCTTTAATAATTAATCGTGTATTGCATACATGAGATGTAGGTTAAAATATTCCAAACTAAAGGTTTGTTTGGCCAATTTTGTGGCACAAATAACGTAGGAGCAAGGTGACCCATCTGCCTGTGTCAATGTAAGTTTTCCTTGCATCCATCTCTTTAACATTTCTAGTGATGCTTTTGGCTGATCCATTCGAACAATGTGGCTGGCATCATGCATCTTGAGGAAAGTCAGAGGTCGATGTTTGCAATCCGGCCTCCACACCANATTTAACATGAAGACATTGAGTTGAATAAAAAAAGATAGATATTACAAAAGTTAGAAAAGCATTTTGAACTTCTAGCATTCGAGTAATGCATGTGAAAACCAAAAGCATAAAAACGATTTTCTTGAGAAAAAAAAAAATGTCTTTAATAATTAATCGTGTATTGCATACATGAGATGTAGGTTAAAATATTCCAAACTAAAGGTTTGTTTGGCCAATTTTGTGGCACAAATAACGTAGGAGCAAGGTGACCCATCTGCCTGTGTCAATGTAAGTTTTCCTTGCATCCATCTCTTTAACATTTCTAGTGATGCTTTTGGCTGATCCATTCGAACAATGTGGCTGGCATCATGCATCTTGAGGAAAGTCAGAGGTCGATGTTTGCAATCCGGCCTCCACACCATCGACTGAAAATAAACTAAAAAATAAAAAATAAAAAATAAAAATAAAAATTCAAATGAACTTCTAATAAACAAGCATCTTATTGAAATATTATAATGAATCTAAGTGGAAATTACACAAAATCAGAATTTTAAAAATTCAATTTCAAAAATCAAATATAAACATTATTTATACAAAAATCAGACATTAATTCAAATATTTAATACTACCCAAACCCTAAAAATCCTAAAATCCCAAATCATTACCCATATCTTCCCACCCCCCACGCCGCCTCTCGTCGGCGGCTTCAACGTCGACATGTAAAATAAAGCGTACTCTGGCTCCAACGACCCTACCTCATTTCTCCAAACCCTAAATTTTCATTCTCCGACGACCTTACCTCCATCCACCCTACCTCATTTCCTCAAACCTTAAATTTTCATTCTCTCTACCTCTCATCTCGCTCGTCATCGTCACTGACATCGGCATGGCACCAACGCTCACAACGGCGAACGTTGCTCGCCGCTGTAGAGCTGATCTGCTGGAGTTTTGTTTTGTTTGGTGGTTTGATTGCAACGCCGCCTCAATCCGATTTGGATTTTGTTTTGTACGATGGTTTGAGCGCTGCCTTGATCCGTTCTAATAGAGTGGTGGTTTTCTACATCGGCGCCTCGAGTGCAGCCGCTTTACATTCTTTAACCGATAACCAGCTTTGAAAAGCATAAAAATATTGATTTATAAGTGGAAGAAAGAATCTAGGTTGGTGTCAGGTTTTGGGGTGAAATCTCAAGAACAAAAATTGTGCAGGCTAGGTCACGTGATAAATAATTATACAATCATGCTGTATGTACGTTATTCTTTACTCCATTTTTTATATTTTGCCACATGTCATACATTATTGCACAATTTAAAATTTGGAAAGTTTTTCACCCAATTAATTGTTGACAACACTTGTTGTATCAATAATAATGTACATAGAACGAATTTAGATATAGTCCTATCATGTGAAAACGGCGGTTCCCTTACTCAACAATGTCGGTACATCGATGTACCAATCCCCTTTTTTTCATTCATGGATGAAACATATCAAAATTGATTTTCACTGCGTTCCAAATATAGTCTTCACTAATGAACATACGAGTCTTTTTATAAACACATCTTTATCAAGGACCAAATGTCACGAACCACACTCACGCCAACCATTTAAACTTCGTTGGACAAAGTTTGGTGTCTTTCACTGAAGCAGCTTCTTGCATCGCCTTATTACTTGTATTAGAGATAATGTCCAACCAATTGTTAGCTGTACCATATGTTTTTATATCTGTTAATTTTTGTCCATTAATACATTTTCCTTGTCGAAATGTTGTAAACTAGTGTTATCTGTGAAATTCAATATACACAAATCTTTTTAACTTATTCAATTGGTACCATTATAATGGCACATTAAAAGATCTGACACAATTCAACTTTGCCACCCTGTTGGCTCCTCTGAATCTTGTCTGCCACCGCCCGGCCCCCCAAGTTTACAATACATTAATTTATGACAGTACAAAGTTTTAAAAAGGGGAAGAAAAACGACGAATTTCTAAAATACTTTTGCAGAAATAATATTCACATTTTCTTAAAACGGAACAAAAGAATACAAAATCATTTTGTATAGCAAATTAGCTGGCACCATCAACATAGTGCACTCATCTGGACCTAGCTAGGCCTTGGGCGAATTGATGGAGGCAGATTATGAAAATAGTTGCAAAGAAATATCATTATAATACAACAATATGCAAAGTAATATCATTAGAATACAACAATAGGTAGACGTCAAGATCAATTGATATAGAGGGTGACGGGATAGTTAAGGGCACAAGTCTAAAGTCTAACCGTTTAAGCATATCATGACCTCGTCGTAGATAACCTAACCAACCAATCGAATTCCTTCAAATGCATGGTAGCACAAGTAACTAACTACGGATGAAGGTAAGATGAAAAGAGGGACCAATTCAGAACTCATTTTTTTTGTACAAGTGTAATAGTTCAATAATAGAAGGATTATTCTTGTTCTACATAATTTTCTACATAATCTTTTATCAAATCGAAAAGTAACGACCCTCTATTAGGGGGTTTCTGGCCCCACAGGAACCCCTCAATAGGGTGTCGCCACTTGTTGATTCGATTATCCATTATGTAAAAAATTAGATACATGTAGCTTGATTCATAAGCAGGCGCCCCCTCTCTAATAGGGGACCATCACTTGTCGTTTCGGTAATTCATTATATAAAAAATTAGATACATGTAGCTTGATCCATAATATAATACTCTTATTGAGTTTAAATCTATAAAAATTATATACAACAAAATTTCACACCAAAAAACCATTCCTCTTCACATGCTCAACATTAGATTGTGTCCCCAGCAATTCCCCTGCCAACTCAGCTGCGCGGTCCTATGTGGCATCATCCTGTACGAAATCCCGCGACCCACATTTTGTCAGCAGTCCAATAATTCACAGCTGTCCCCAACTGTACACAGTCCCTACATCACGTCAAAAAAGAGCCATCTGTCTGCCAGATTTTACCCAATCAAAACATGCCACGTTTCATAGCTTCATTGGCTTAAAACCTTTGACCTATTGTGAGACCTGTCTAGCTTCTCGGATAGGGCCACAAGAACTTGGAATGTGGCGTCGCCGTCTTCCATTGGATTGTTGAAAAGTAGAGCCCTCCTAACACTTGGGTCCCACAGGTTTTTCTGTATCGCCGTGAGATTGGTGGCTGCGACATGTTCAAGGATATTTCCCAATTTTTTCACGTCCTTCTCCGCCACCGTTACAGATATCTCCGCCCACGGTACAGCGGAGGGGAAGGGTAACCGGATGCCATCCACTATAATGACCGGGACACATCCAAGAACAACCGATTCTACAAGTCTAGGACTCCAAGGAGCCCAACCCAATGGGGCCAAACAAAAGATTGAATTAGCAATCTCTGACTGGTAACCGGCTGATATGTGTCTCCGTAAATAAAACCTCCGGTTATTGCCATATCTCCGCCGTATCTCCGTCCGCACCCGCCTGGAAGAATATCAAAGGGTCAGGGTTAATATTGTCATTTCGTCTGGAAACAGTAATTAGAAAGAAATGGTTTTGTTTGAAGTATTGAATGAACCAGTACTTGCTATAAAAACGACCACTGATATTTTTGGGGTGGACTTCCATTTTGCCCCTGAAGAAAGCAAAAATTTCACGCCGTCCCATCAAAGGCGACTTCTCCAGTGTGGACCGTACATTTTCTGGCGAAACATACGGTGGAATTACCACATTCTCGACGTCTTGACATGGGTGCTTATATTTAACTCCAAAAGTTTGCAATATTATGGAATTCCTCAAGAATTCAGGCACACCATCAGCCATGGCCATATCCTCCTGTGAATAAATTCAAACTGCATATTTACCCATCAAATCTAAATACAACAAAAGAAAAAAAAATGTTCTTGCGTAAAAACAGAAATAATTTTTACATACCATGGTATGAAAGCAAGAACCAAAATCATGGGACGCAACAAAAATATGATCAGAGCCACGGCTGCGGTTCCAAAACGGAAGCTGAGTTGAAATGTGTTGAACGGCGGAGAACAGAAGAGGCCGTGCATGACCAATATCTGGGAAGCCATTGACCTTGCTAAAATCGCAAGACACGTAAACAGGAACAAAGAAAAAGTCAGCATCCCAAGGATCCAATGTTCTTACATCGCTATTCATCAGGGCTTTGTGAATAGCCACCTCCGACGCAAACAAGTGGTTGCTACACCGCTCATTTGACAACCAGTCACTGTTGTATTTCGATGGCATATCGTAAATATACACTTTCATCCCCTTTAATAAACCTGAAATAAAACCATGAGAGAACAATCTTTTATTTCTGGGCCTCAATATGTTAATCAATAAAGATAAGACTTTTTGTGTACCTTGGGGGCTTTTGGGTTCTTGGAGAGAGGAAGATTTGACGGGTGATTCTTCAATGAGAGCACGACTGACTTTTGAAGGAGAAACAGTTGCTTTTGAAATGAAGGTGGTGCGCTTGGTGTGGGTAATAAGGAAAGACGAAAAGAAGTAAAATGCAAGAGAAAACCAAATAATCCATTTGAAAAATCTATACCAAAAACTCTTCTCTGGGTTTCTGCTGTATCTAGTGTTGTGCAAAAGCCTCATCCTCACATAAAAGCCTCTGCTCCTGTAGGGTGTTTTGGAATAAAAAATATTCATTTTCCGCTCTCTCTTAAACCTCTTTAAACAGGGAGGTTGAAACGAAGCTTTCCGTATTTGGTTAGTAGGTGAAGTAGAGATCAAGGAAGAAGGGATAATGAATTCGTTGATATTTCGTTTTTGCTTCAAAATTATTGATTAAAAATAGCCAGCTTGATCTACTCTGCAATTATATATATTTATAAATAATGAGGTTTGTTATTTTCAAGAAAGAAATAATCATGTAGTTGCAGTCACACAGAGAGAGAGAGAGAGAGAGAGAGAGAGAGAGAGTTTAGAAACAGAGGGAGAGGTCACATTGTGATGGAGCAGGGAAAAAAAAAATGGGCACTTGTCTCGGTATGTCAGTTCATTTGAGCCTTTCGGTATTCCGACCTGAAAATGGCGAAAATCTCCTCATTTCTATCATCTCAATGAGAAATAATAATAATAAAATAAATATTTGCTTTGTATTGACCGTTCCAAGTAGACATTAGCTGTCTGTTTTTGGTAGGAGTGGAATTAAATTGTCTTTAAAACCTTGTGAATTTGAAGTTGTGTAATATTCCAACTCTTGGCTGTTTTGAGGAGTTCAAACAACTTTTTGAAATTTAAAATTTACTGTTGAATTCTTTTGATTAATTTTATGAAAGAATAATACTATTTATACGTGATGAAATTATATAATGATTTATGTACAGATGAAGTCAAAAAAGAGTGGGGGAATTTTTATTTTTTATTTTTTTACGATTGAAGAAATTTTCAATTATATCTCACCATATCATGTGTACGTAAATCGTTATGTAGCACAACAGTTTATAAAAAATACTTCTTTTAATTATAAAAGTTTTTAAAAGAAACTTATCCAATGAAAATTTCTCTAAAAATACTTTCGAAATATGAAACTCTATTAAAAATTAGTTTCCAAACAAAAATTATACCTCCAGACAAGAATCAACTTATTCAAGACAAAGAAAGATCTATTAAAAAATAATAATTCATTCCAAATACAATTTTTTTCTTCAATCATACATTCTTCGTCAATCTATTATTCGAAAATGCATTTTACGCAATTAAAAAAAAAAGGGTCTCGAACGTGTCTTTTCAGTTTTGATATTCATTGGATTTATAATATGTCTAGCGAATAACAAGAGTACACAATATAATTGTCCATTTGTTCTCTTGTTGAAAATTCAAAACAAGATAATGATCAATTAAGATAGTCTTCTTATAGACAAAAAATATAATTAAATTACGTGTAATAGACTCAAACCACTCAACTTCAATCTTCATTCAATATTATCTTATTGGTTTAGTGGGGGCAACAAAAATACAATAAAGAAACGGTCGAATGAGGTCATGTACATGGACCCACGATGATTAATATGTACCAGAATTGAATTTAACTGATAACCATTAATTTTCTTAATATCTCAAATGGAAGTCTTTTTGCCGTAGAGATTAAGCAACAGGAACATTTTATCTTATTCTCAATTTTATTAGTATAGAAACTCAGAGTCAATCAACCAGAAAGTAGATAAATTTTTTTGAACAATTTCACTAGCATCGGTCAAGAGACTTTCAGCCGGGCGCCGCCGCTCCTTTTCACCGGCCACCGGCCAAATTACGTATATTGGACCATCTAATAGACATGTCATGCCTTTGATCCCACAGATCTTGATTGTGCTAATGAATTCTATTGGCTAATCAACAAGCTATTCTCTGAAGATAAATATTGTGCTTATCATAACACCAATGAAGTTCATGTATGCTACTTGTACAAAGAAACTTTACAAAAGCGTGTTGACAAAATGATGTGGCAAGATCTAGGTCATTAATTTCAAAATCTATTTTTTTTAAATCATTGACCAAAATGTTGTCAATACGTGTTTTGTAAACCAATTTTGTAAATTAACTTTGTACAAATAGCATAACTCATGTCCCCAATGGGACGGGGAACTTGTAACCCCTATTTAGACTTTTGGACCCTTTTATCTTTTTGAATCGGGACTTGGCCCGACACATTTCGTTCCAATTATCGGCGGAGAGATGATGTAACATATACAGAACGAAAACTTCATTTTCGATTTTACGAAATTTTTATAAAAACCTTTCATTTACTTTTCTTTGATAAAGTTTGGTTTTTCCTAAAGTATCCTAATTTTTTGTCTAACTCTTCTTCTATCGATCGATGTAACCTCATATCATAGTAGAGATCCCTAAAATTAAATAGAGATTTAAATAAAAAGAAGCAATGGAAAAAACTACCTCTCTCTCGCCCTCCATGTTTAACCTTTGTTAAGAATAGTGTCGCGAAGGTTAAATTATAGTGAAACATTTTGTGATTGTCTAAATAAATTATTTATTTTATCATATAACTCAACATTAACTGTGATTAATTCACCAGTAAGTCTCAAGAATTATACAGAGTTCCTCGAATTATCTATTGTACCCAAAAAATAAATAAAAGTACAACCATTTCTATTTCTTTATCAACATTCTACAACGTAGAATAACAATCATCATTGTGCACAAAATTGTTTCTTGTTCGGTCTATATCATGGCATGGACATGGCTATAATAAGTATGTCATTGAGACAAATTCCCTACTAATTAAGATGACCCATTTAATTATTTGATGCCTTGGGAAAGATGAAATGAAGAATGGGTCGAGTTGGGGCAAGACATATATGGACCACTCCACTCCCTTTTTGTACGTCCAGCACCACTCTGTCTGCAGGTAGTCCCGTTCCCATGTGGGAAAACCAGAGTTGGATCCTTGCATTGAATTATTTTTCAGGCTTAATCCGGTTTGTTTGTGAGCGATGATTAGCATTACAAATGAACACGGGACCAGCCCTCCTACAAATCATTGAAAATTGAAGCACAGAGCCCCCATTATGATTCCAATATAATCAGATCATCAAATATTATACTTTTTCACAAACTGAACTTGGTTTCATGCAGCAGTTGAACTCTCTCATAAAGTTGCAGGGCAATAGAGAAGGGGGGAAACGAAGGAACGGAAGAGTGAAAGTAAGGAAAGGAAATGTTCGAACAATCAAATTCTACCTAGAGCAAAAGTAAGTCCAAGCTGCCTCTTGGGGCGCATCCCAACTGGCAAAGGAAGAGGTTCTTAGTTGCTGGGGGTTCTTAGTTGCTGGGGGTTCAAAGGTCGCGGGTTCGATTCTTTAGGCTCTTGGAAGGCAGACTCTCTCCTGGAAGACAAGATTTATCTTGAAAGGCAGGAGTTCTCCTGGAAGGCAATGTGCAACATATGTTGACTCGTTCGACACTTTGGCAGATCAGTGGGGGGGTTCTTGGACCCTGGTCAGTTTGGGGCACATCCCGCGATTTACCGGTCTGCATTTTGAGGGGTCAAGGCGTAGACTCCAAGATTAGTCGTCAAAAGTGGACACCTGTGTATAAAAAAAAAAAAGTATGTCCAAGCTTGAAAAGTGGAAAATCAGAAAGGCGTAATTCGAAGTGTTCAAATATGAACAAGTTGTTTAATAGACTAATATTAAAGAAAAAAAAGTTAAAATTTTGTAATACTAAATAAAAATGAAACATGCCCTGGAATTAATGTTAGGACATCGACCCTACTTGGGTGGGATATGAGCTGTGCAATCACATGCTAGAACTTGGGATTTTAATGTAAAGTGTGAGGAAGAGGGACAGAGGGCATCTGATCCATTGTTCAATTAGCAAGTTGCAGTAGGGAGGAGAAACTAATGTGGGAACGAGACAATATCTCCATCTGCACGTGACAGAAGTTTAATTACCATACTAGATTATAGAAACACATTATGTTATATGTTTTAACATATAGCATAGTTCGTTAATTATCAGATAGACCTGTGCTAAGAGACATGTCCAAATCATAGTTACAAAATTCGGTCGGGCCGGCAACCGGCTGCCCGGACCCTTGATTGGGCCGGACAAATTAAATTGATAGAAATGCACTTAACTCGATCAAAATCGGGTTTTGACCGAGTTAACCACTGGGTCATAGGTTTTATTTTGACCAACATATATGTTTTTTATACAATGACCCACTAGTTGAACCACTAATCCATTGACCCGCTGCATTGTCCGGGTTGAGTTTGACTACTATAGTCCAAATTCGATTTCGTCAACCCATATCAATCAGGAATAATTGGTTTCTAAATCATCTGTCAACATAATTTTCATTCTATTTTCGGGTTCTATATCTCCCAATTAGCGTTCGTATATTAAGAGTTTTTATAAGATCAAAATTATCCTTCTAAGATGAGTACAAGAAATATTTGATTCTCCGAATAAAATTAATATTGTTCTATGTTAATTTTAGAATAATGTTATATTTCGAAAACAAAAGTCTATAAAATTCTATTACCCTCATGAACGATATTTTAAAGATACTTGCAACTGCATGAATCACTTTATTATGACTTCTACTTCAATTTGTGTTTTCTTTCTTGATCGTCTATTAAATTGTGAATACACCACCTTAGATGGTATTTGGCGATTATGCAATGAGGCTAACATACTATCATGAGACAGGATCCGTTGGCCAGGTAAAACTTGGAAACCAAATAATTTTGTGGAAATTACAGGAATCACTACTTTTCAAGATTCAAGTTCAAAAATCAGATTTCAAGTTTTAATTTTCAAAAATTAGATGTTTCATATAGATACAGGTTTTTAATATTTAATTAACTATTAATAATAATATTATAAAAATTAATTTACACCACACCACACCTTAAATCCCTAATTAAATCACAGTTTCCTTCAATTTATCTCTCACCCCCTTCCCCCTCCAATCTCTCTCTCTCTCACCAGTAACCCTCCCCACATCTCTCTCTCTCTCTCTCTCTCGACAACGACCACTGCCGCCTCCACCATGCCCATCGAAGTGCGTCGCCCGCCGGAGGAGAACTCAGAGGCGTAGCCACAGATCGCGTCGCCCACCGAAATGCTTCACCCGTTGGCACCAACACCATCGCCTTCTCAAAACGCCGGCACCATCGTTCGCGCGGTGTAGTCCACTAGAACCACGTCTCTGCAGCGCAGTTCGTGTATGCGCAACAGATCGAGCAGCTACGTCATCCTTCTCGCGGCGGCATCATTCGCTCGGTGACATCGGAGGCGAAGGGTCGATTTGAACGTCACGAAGTTGATCTTGTGGTGGTTGTGCAGTGATTTTGGCAAGGTGTGTGATGTTTTTGGTGGTGCCAAGTCTGCCGACAATCGCGACTGCTCCAGATTTTTTAGGATAGGTATCGTGGTTGTGGTGTGGTAGAGATAAAGGGCTGTTGGTGGCCTGAGTTGTTGTTGGTGGTTTTGTGAGAAGGCGATGGTGTTGGTGGCGGTGGTGCTATATGTGTTGTCGCGGAGTAAAGCCGCGCCGGCTCCGTCCCTTCTCATTCTCTCCTCAGGCATTGCCAGCGTCGCTAAATCATCAGCCCTTGTCGGTGTTGTGAACGCTGCTGCTTGTTGTGACCAATTATATTTTTGGTTTTGATCATTGGGTGTTTACCAAGTTTTGTGTTGGATTTGTCGGTTGAGATGGGTTTGGATGGTGTTTATTTTGTGGTGGATCGACAGTTTGGGGTGGGTTTTTGACAGCAACAACGACGCTTATGGTGAGGTTGTGTCAACGACGTTAGTAATGGTGGTTGTGGTGAGTTGTCGGTCGTGGTAGCAAGGCAGAGTAGGGTTAGGGCATGTAAGACGGTGGTGGTGGTGAGGTGGTGTTGTATGGTCTCTGTGACCAATGCTGTGACATGCGCCATGTGCTGTGACCTAAGCCATGTGTTGTGACCTATGCTATGATGTGAGTCACGTGCAAAATATTATATGACCTATGCTGTGACTACCAACAAAAACCTGAACCATGTGCAAAAATATTCTGTGACCTATGTTGTGACCATTTGAAATAAACATGTGACTATCAACAAAAACTTGAGTCATGTGCAAAAATATTCTGTGACCTGTGCTGTGACCACTTGAAATAAACATGTGACTATCAACGACTATGAACAAAATCGTGAGCCATGTGCAATATATTCTGTGACTTTGCTATGACCATTTGAAAATAACCCGTGACTATTAACAAAAAAATGTTATCAGTCATTATAACAAACAATAATACGTTGTGACTTGAGACCTGAGCTGTGACTTGTGACCTGGACTGTGACTTGTGACCTAAGTTATTATCGAAATATTCGTCAGAGTTGGAACAATTGTCGGAATCGGAGCAATCGCCGGAATAAATTGACGACGAACGGTCACCGGAATATTCACTAGAATCGGAGCAGTCGCTAGAAACGGTCGTCGGACGGTCATCCGAACGACAGGGTGGTGGAGGTGGGTGGGTTATATGTGTGTGTGTGTGTGTGTGTGTGTGTGTGTGTGTCAAAAATCTGATTTTTGAAATGGGAAAGATATTTTGTTATTTTTGAAATAGGGTAAACTTAAAGTAGGAT
>CAIGRL010167846.1:0-12335 GCA_903798325.1 Fraxinus xanthoxyloides | reverse complement strand
ATTATGAGAATTACTAAATGTTAGATAAAATAGAAAATGAAGAATTTGATTGTAATTTGGATTAAGTGGAGCTATAAGTAACACTATATGAAACTCATTTTCATTTTATATAAACAAAACCCTAAACCACCGATAGATAGAGAGAAAGAAGGAGAAAAAAAAGGAAGAAAATAGAAAGAAAAAATAGAAAGAAGAAAAAGAAAAAGAAGGTAAAATCTATCACTGCAGCCTTTTCCAACCTTTCGGCGACGACGCTAGGTTTATAGAGAGCAAAAGTGGGAAAGAAGAAAAGGAAAAGAAAAAAAAGAAAAAGAAAGAAGAAGCAAAAACGACGAAGTGTCCGGTTGAAATTTGGAGGATTCGATACATATCTCATACTCATATCAATACACATGTCGTATCGTGTTCGATACAGATATTCCAACTATTTCAAAGAGTCCGAGCATCAGAGCTGGCAACTAGCTAGACAGGGTACACTAGGCTCCGCAAAAAGGTTGAAACATTGGTAGTAATTAGATAATTGATTTGATAGTTATTGACAGTGTTCTAAAAAACGTAAAGTGAGATTAGGTACAGAGGCGAAACTTCAAGCATTATGAGCTTAAGTGAGTCTATGTGTAATTTTTTTTTTAAATATAATTTTAAATTTTTAATCATTTTGAAAATCATTTAATAATTAAAATAATACATATCAAACATCTAAAATTATAAAATATTATATTTATTTAATAATTCCTACCATTAATCAATTATATTATTTTCAAGTTTTTGAAATGCAAAAATTAGAATATTTTTCATAGTTTCAATTTTCAACTAGACAAACCCTACTTAACAGATTTATATGAACTTCATATATGTTTTTGGATTTTACAAGAAAATAATGAGTATCAAGATCATAATTATATAATGTAGACAGCGCCACAGTTTAAAATCTTATTTAACTATTTATATAAAGTCGTTTTTAAACTTTTGTATAGATAAAATCTTTTAAAAACTTAAATTAAAGTCAAATGAAAAGTTTTTTTTGAGAATAAAAAATTTAATAAGCTAAAGTCAAATAAAAGAGTTTTTTTATTTAAAAAAAAAAAAAACTAATAAAGCGAAGACGGGAGAGAGGAATGAAAAATTCAACCGTTTAGGAATTGGGAAAAAAAAAAAAAAAAGCGAAAGAGGAAGAGTTTCTTGACCAAATTACAAATATTCAATAATTGATTCGGACAACAAGATGATAATTGAAGATTATTACAAGCCAATTTGATGCAGTTAGAAGTCAAAAAGGAGTGAAATACAATTAAAGAATTTCACAAATCAATTTCCAAACATACAAAAATTACGTTCTAGATTTTTAGTCGGAGATTGAGATTCATTTTTTGTATAGTAAATGTTCGAATTGAAAAAATACTATTTCTAAAATAATTGTATCTCTTTGAGTCTTCTTTCTAACGTGCTTTGAATCACCATAATCGAATATCAAAAGAGACAGTTATGACAAATATACTGATGGCTGCGCAAAGACATAATCATGTGTGCACGTATGCAACTTCCTTATTTGATTGAAACCTTTTTTGGAATCCAACTTCAACATTTTTTCACCTAATTTCACCGTATATAATACAAGACGTGTGTAGCCATTGAAGGATCTCTCTCTCTCTCTCTCTCTCTCTCTCTCTCTCTCTCATCAAAAAATCATTTAAGAATGATGGACAAACTTATCATAAGCTGAAAAGGAGAATAAATCTAGCACGTGAATTGAATCAAGGAACATCAAGAATGTGAAGAATCAAATCTTTGGGGTTAATAGTCAAGAACAAGAATTGGATCGTGACATCTCTTTCTTGTATTTATGAGTTTCGGATGATACTTTTCCATTATTCTTGTTGTTTAATCTTTACAAATATGTTTAGCTAGATTCTATGTATTTGATGAAAATAAACCCTATTGTTTATTATTTTAATTCAAACTAGTAGTTTAGTAATTTTTGTTTCCTTTATTAATTTTACATTCCAATTGTATTATTTAATTGTTTGACTATCAATTAAATAATTAGTTGCTTGTTGTAGTGTTGAAAAACTTACAATAAGTTTAGAAACGATAAACTTACAATAAGTTTAGAACGCGACAAAATTAACGTAAGTGCAATAGATGTTAGAATCAACATTTATAACGTCTACAATCATATTGCTAATCTAAAATTTAATGCGTTCTAATCATTTGGATTTGGGCTAAAAATAGACTAGGGTTGTAATTAGAATAGAGTTAATTTATTTAGGAAAAGAAAGTTAAATACATTAACATTATCGATTGTCAATAATGCATGAAATGACTATATCACAAATCAAGAATTGAAATAAATAACAATAGGTGGACTCTAAATCTAATACAATCACTCATTCATTTATACAAATTCCCTTTTTTACATATTTCTTAGTATAATTTAGAATAATTACATAATCATCTCTTTTGTAATACATAATTCAAATTCAATAAAAAGTTAGTAAACTTGAATTGAAAGTTATTATTTGTGAGACAGTAACTCTTCTCATCACATCTATTACTTTTCAACGATTCCATATGCATGTGAAATTTTGTGCGAACATTTATCACATAGAAGAGTCACATTGGATGCCCACATGTCCTGAAATGAATATTTATGCATCAGACGTCAACGCCTGCCTCAATAAAAGGATGTCTCCATTGTCGAGACTTGCCTAATCAAAAGAATTTGTAGGACTATAATACTTGACCTAAATATGTTGCCTATGATGGGAATGATCATGGACTAAACTTAGCGTGAATTATGACAAATTATTATTGATGTTAGTGCACCATGTCTTTGCGTGAAAATAGAATGTTCCTGGATACATTTCGCAAGAGCACAATTACCAAAATGTTCTAGAAATTACAAGAAACTCAAGGGGAAAAACTCCAAAAAAGTTGAAAGAAAAACGCGCACTTATCTTTAAGAAATACAATCTATTTTTTGAAGTCGAAGCAACCATCAGTTAAAATGTCAAAAAAAAAATGTGAGGATTTCCTTAAAACATAGCAATTATTTTTTGTTTATTGTAGAAAGTTATTTTGGTGTAGTATTTCATAAGATTGTTGAATTAAATCCGCAAGAAACGAGAAGTATCAAATTGGCTCGGACTCTCTTCATTTCAATTATTATTATTATTATTATTATTTTCTTTCAGCAATTATTATGAGTCAAGATCATAAGGGATCAGCATAAATAGTGTAGTCCTAAATTTGAACCACTTTTAGCTTAGCAATTACAAAAAAAAATAAAAAAAAGATGTTAACCACAAAAGTTCGAGTAAATTGGATGGAAATGTCGGCCTGGACTATTGGTTCGAGAAAAATGGAAGTTTGATTATCTAAATGTAATGATTAAAAAGTTGAGATTAAATTTGCTACATGATCATTAAGCTGTAGAGATTATGCTTCCTTTTGACCCCAATTTTGTAAAATTCATTTTCTTCTCAAACTCATTTTCAATAATAAATTTTATGAGATTCACAGTTTTTATTCACTTTTCAACCACATATTTCATCAAACTTTATTAAAAATCTAATTTTTAGCCAAATCAAATAAAGGCTAAGAATTATTCATGTTGATTAACTTAGACCTTGTTTGATCCCCATTTTTTTTCAAAATACATTTTTCTCTCTATTCTTTTTAACCAANTTGGTTCGAGAAAAATGGAAGTTTGATTATCTAAATGTAATGATTAAAAAGTTGAGATTAAATTTGCTACATGATCATTAAGCTGTAGAGATTATGCTTCCTTTTGACCCCAATTTTGTAAAATTCATTTTCTTCTCAAACTCATTTTCAATAATAAATTTTATGAGATTCACAGTTTTTATTCACTTTTCAACCACATATTTCATCAAACTTTATTAAAAATCTAATTTTTAGCCAAATCAAATAAAGGCTAAGAATTATTCATGTTGATTAACTTAGACCTTGTTTGATCCCCATTTTTTTTCAAAATACATTTTTCTCTCTATTCTTTTTAACCAAACATTTTTCAAGAAAACAATATTAAATGCAATCCAAAAATTCTTCATTCATTTTTAACCACACTGTTGGTGCAAACAGTCTCAATTAACACCAAGAATATAACATAATTAAACAACACCAAGGACTTTTCGCCCTTAGGCCCGGCTAATCACCACGTTAAGCATCCATTAAAGTGGTTATCACTCTAATATACTAGAAACCAACAAAGATTGTATGTAGAACCAAAGGTTACTGCTCAACCAATAACAGAATCACCACAATTACAGAGCAATATACACTAGACTCACCAAATATATCTAGAACAAACAGATTATAGACGAAAACCAAGAGTTTTCAGAGAGAGTACGGGGAGACAAAAATAAGAGAAAACTATAGGTAATATCTTGAACATTCAGTAAAAACTAGGGCGCGTGCCGTAGCCTTTTGCCAAGCCTCAGTCGAGGCGTTTTGGGTCTAGGGCGCGCGCCTCTCCAGCATGCGAGGGTGCGCGTCTTGCCTAATTTTCGACAGTTGAACAGCTCTCAGTATTTTTAACATGACTTTCTCTCCCGGTATCCGATTGAGGTGATTCAAAGTGCGTTGGAAATTCGACTCGAAAGGTTACAATTCTTGTAGAAATATGAATTTTCCAATTTGAAAGATTTTTGTGCCAAAATTGGGTCTCAATGTGAGCATGAAAATCTGAAACATAACTTTTTCGGTTGGAAGTTATATGTGATAATACTTGGACTATATTTCATCCCTTTGACTTCTTTCCTCATCCAATTGATGTCTAACAATCTCAAATCTTCATTGCGAGTTTCAACGTAACTTTTGAATATTTGCATTTCAGTTCTCGAACTTTGTATTTGATACAATGAAGCCTTTTTTCCTATCTTTGCATTCTTTTCTCCAATTTTTCATCAAACATTGAGTTTTACCTACAAAATGAAATATAACACAAGTTAGGTAGTATTTTATCCAAAGAACTGTGAAATATCATCATTTAGGATCTCGAATAAATATAGAAACTNTCCAATTGATGTCTAACAATCTCAAATCTTCATTGCGAGTTTCAACGTAACTTTTGAATATTTGCATTTCAGTTCTCGAACTTTGTATTTGATACAATGAAGCCTTTTTTCCTATCTTTGCATTCTTTTCTCCAATTTTTCATCAAACATTGAGTTTTACCTACAAAATAAAATATAACACAAATTAGGTAGTATTTTATCCAAAGAAAGTAAAATATCATCATTTAGGATCTCGAATAAGTATAGAAACTACACTTATCATTGATCAAGTTCAGATCCAGTAACAAGTATATGTTCAGTAATTTGTTCCTCATCAAACTGATCACTATTTTTAGAATTTAAGTCAACTTGAAAAAGTTTAGAATCCATAAAAAAGTTATTTTGATCAGTTTTAGTGGTAGCACTTCCTTTTTCTTTTGTGTAGGGCATGTCCATCTCATTAAAGATAACATTCCTACTAATTATAACTCTATAACCTCTCTTATCCTTCAACCAAATTGTATAACCTTTAACACCTTCATCATATCCTCAAAAAACTCCTTTCACTAATTTAGGCTTCCTTCATTTTGATGTACATATGCAGCACAACCAAAAAATTTAGCCTAGAATAATCAATAGGATGACCACTCCAAACAGGATCAGGTGTATCATATTTCAATGATTTAGAATGATACTTATATATTAGATATGAGGCAGTTTTAATAGCTTCTCCCCAAAATAGCTTTGGAAGACCTAAGCTTATCAACATGCATCTTACCTTTTCTAACAAAGTCCTATTCATCCTTTCTGTCAACACATTCTGTAGTGGAGTATAGGTAACAGGCCTATGTTTAAGGATCTCATTATTTTTTTAGAAATTATCAAACTCTTCATTACAAAATTCAAGGCTATTATCAGTTTTAAGTGTTTGAACACTCTTGTTTACTTGATTTTCAATAAGAGTTTTCCATTCTTTAAATTTTTTGAAAGTATCAGGTCTATTTTTCAAAATAATGACCAACTTTTCTTTGAGAAATCATCAATAATGAGCAAGAAATATTTAAAACCAGAATAAATATTTACAATAGTTGCCCCCACATATTAGCATGTAAGTAATCAAGAATAGATTTTTATTTATAAATGGCAGTAGCAAAAGGAAATTTTTTTTGCTTCCCATAAATGCAATGTTCACAAAATGACGTTCTTTCAATCCTTTCATACCCAAAAGACCTTGTATTGATCATACTGAGAGACTGTAGCAGCAATAGATTGATTTAGTAAAGGCAAAGCTTTCAAAACATAGATCACATTTGATTTTTGAGCATGAAAGACTTTTGCAAAATCCTTTTGAAGTGTTAAAATACCTTTATTTATAATGGTATCAAAATCTTCATCATCAAGTGTCCTAAACAGATTAAATTTCTCTTTAGATTAGGCATGTAACTAGTCTTATTCAAGGTTAGTACATTCTCATTCTTTAGTTTTAAAACAATTTTATCAATTCCTTTAATTTTGCACGAAAAATCATTTCCCAATATAACTTGTCCTCCGTTAATTTCCAGAAAATCAGTTGAAGTGTTCTTTACAAGGTGTCATATGAAAGGTACACCCTGAATCAAGAATCCACTCATATTTAGTTGAAGATTGACAAGTCATGTAGACTTGTCCATTAGAGGCTGCAACTTCTTCATAAGTTTCGGCAACTCCACCTTCAACTTTGTTAACATTTTTCAATTCATCAATTCTCTTGACACAATCTTTTATGAAATGATCCAATTTTTCACAAAAGTAACATTTCTTACCTTTAGCCTTATTATTATTATTTTTATTGAATTTAGATTTTCCATTTTCAGAATTTCTAGAATATTCTTTTGGTTTTCCAAAACTTTTGTTTAAAGAATAGTTATTGTTTCTTTGAAATGAATTATTTCCTTTAACATTGTAACCAACTCCATTTGTGAATATTTTCAAATCACTTATAAATTTAAGTTCTTTATTTCTTAGAGAAGAAACAATAACATCAATAGTAATGGAAGTTCTTTCATATTCAAGAGCAATTTTCAATTCCTTATATTTTTCAGGTAATGATGGTAATAAAGCTACACATTGTTGATCATCAGAAAGATTCTCACCACTGTTGGTGAGGTCTTGGGATAATTTATTAAATCTATCAAGATTTGTTTCAAGATCACAATTGGGATCAAACTTGAAACTAAAAAATTTGTTTCCACAAGTAACATTTATTGGGAAGAGTCTTGGTTTTATAAGCAGATTCAAGCTTTTTCCAAATTTGAGTTGCAATCTCAGTCTTCCCTATTTCTCTAATAACACTGTCAGATAAATGCAAGAAAATGGTGCTCCATGCTATTTCACCTTATTCAATCCTTTTATTATTTGCAACTTTTCACCTCAAGATTCATCAATGGTTTTAGCGCATCTATTATGCATTAAACGAGCCTTCATTTTTTGACTCTAAAGATTAAAATCTCATTTGCCATTCCAAATTTCAATATCAACCTTTGTACTTCCCATATTTAAACTTTGAAAAAACAATGAATGTTTGAGCAATTCAAAAAATTAAGACAAAGTTTAATGTACAAAGTGCAGAGAATAACAATCAACAAATGTACACACACAAACTGCTAATGTGCAGAGAATATTCACACAAATGTACAAGTTTATGATCAAAGAAATAGGTAACTCCAAATAACCAAATCACATAATATACAATTTTTGAAATTATAACTTAATGTAATCTTGAAGAAACCATTAATTTTAGTCACCTCGGATTCAAGGGTATCACGTGAAACCCTAAACAAAGGTAGATCCAAGAGGGTTTCAACCAAGAGTTCCAAAAAATATCTATAGATCGAATAATGATAAGAGAGATAGGGTTAGAAACTCATTACCAGAGGTCTCAGTTCAACAGTGTAAAATAGTGAATACCAATACTATTTTACTTTCCCCGTAGAAATGAAGATCTAACCCTTTACAGTATAGATCTGTGAAGATCTAGGATTTTGATCGTCAAGAACACTAGAAAATATCATATCGAAGGATCTAAATGCAGATCAAAGAGCTTTTATACCACTGTTGGTGTAAATAGTCCCAGATAACATCACAAATATAACAAAAATTAAAGAACACCAATGATTTTTTGCCCTTAGGCTCAGATGTTTACCCCGCAAAGAGACTAATCACCATGTTGAACATCCACAGAAGTGGATACTCTAATCTACTAAAAGTTACAAAGATTATCAATACTAGAGTCACAATACAAAAATCTAAATGGATTTAGCCCTCAGACTTCAGTTTTCTTCTCTCAAGAAATCTCAACCCGATTACACCAAATATCCAAAGGTTACTGCTCAGTCAAGAACAAAATCACCACAATTATAGAGCAATCTTCACTAGACTTTGCCATGAATATCTAGAACCAACAGATTACAAACGAAAATCAAGAGTTTTCAGATAGAGAACGGAGAGACGAAAATAAGAGAAAACCCTAGACAATACATCGGACATTCAACAAATGAAGATTCGGGCCAAATAATACAAAATGGTCTGAAACATCCAACGGTTGCAACAGTTCTATATGACACCTTCACAACCTTAAAAAATAATAGCTAAAGTCATGTTTCAGGAAAACAAAGGTGAGAATGCACAGAATGGAAAGAGGCAGCCGGGTTGCATTCCATTAATTTGGGCTGGACTCAATTTTAATTAGGCCGCATCATTGGGCCATCTAATTGGGTTACATCATTGGGCCCAAAGTGTTAAGCTAACACACACATTTTTCATTAATCTTGTTGACGTCGAAAATTGTATAAACAAGATTCAAGCCAACTTAGGATGTGAATAAGAACTTGATTGATCTTGAATCACATATTACAAAGGTAAAATGCAATTATTCCCTTCAAATTTTTGAAGAAGACATTTCATATTACAAGTATTTCTACATTTCATATTTCAAATATCTCATTAGTTCTTATCGATCTTGAATCACATATTACAAAGGTTAAACGCAATTATTCCCTTCAAAATTTTGAAAAAGACATTTCATATTACAAGGATTTCTACATTTCATATTTCGAATATCTCCTTAAAAAAGAAAAAGGAATAATTGCATTTAACTCTTATAATCTATGATTCAAGATCGATCAAGTTCTTATTCACATCCTACGTTGGCTTGAATTTTATTATACAATTTTCGATGTCAACAAATCTACTATTTAAAAATACATTCTACACATAAATATGGCTCAAATAGGCCCTTAATACCATTGTACCTTCAAAAAGATTGTGAAATAATAATAATAAAAAAAAAGATACATGACTATAAAAATCTTCTTTTCACTTTGATATTTTGATCAATGGCTTCTTATCTATAATATATTAAATATCACATCAAATGAGAATAATTGTTTGGACGATTATAACCCTGCTACAATTTAATTATTTTAATAATACATTTTTCTTTTTTTAATATGCATTTAATTTATAAACTGTAATAAATATTACAAAATCATTGTTCTTACATGTATTCTCTATTATTAATTCTTAACTAATTAACATTTCATAATATATTAAATATCACATCAAATGAGAATCATTTTTTTTTACGATTATAACCCTATTACAATTTAATTATTTCGATAATACCTTAATTTTTTGTTTTTTTTAAATAAGTATTCAATTTATAAACAATAATAAATGCTACAAAATTCTTATTCATGCTTGTATTATCCGTTATTAATTCTTAATTAATTAACAGTCACGTTTATTTAATTAACATGAATTAGAATTTCACATTTACATTCGCATTCGCATTCACATATTCACATCCATGTCTCTGATATTAATTCTCAATTAATTAATACTTACATTCATTTAATTATTACTAATTAGAATTTCACATTCAAGAATGCGGTTCATTATTCACCTCCATATATGCTAATTAGCATCCAATTTTACTTAATTGAAATTCAAATTATATTCATTTCGTATAAATAACTTAACATTATTTTTCACTTATGTATTTATTGGTATTAATTCTAAATTATTAAAATTCATGTTAATTCATGAATCGTATTTGCCACTCATCTTCATTTACGCATTTAGTTGTAATTTTAGTACTATCATTCAAGTACGCATTTCATCATTTATGTGCATGTATAATAATTAATATTTTTATTTTTAGGGTTTGCAATTATCTCATATTTAGGTCAAAAGAGTAAATGAAGGGTTAAATATTACTTTTATGAACTTATAAAGCATTTCAAAATAACGTTTAACGCACTTTAAACTTTGAATAGTACAATATATTGGCTTACATTGACCCCCATGAGTTACAACATATATAATAAAATTAAGTCATATGGTTATTGTCACTAAATACAATGTGTGAAACACATAAATTTAAAACCTAACTATAATAAAAAAAAAGCACTTTTTTGCTATTGTAGATGCAGTAATAACCAATGAGATGTTACTATTCATTTTTTTAATTTTTACTCATCAAATCCTTCACTTTAATCCAATATGTTATTTGCATATACGGCATGTTAGTTACTTATCCGGTAAGTTACATATAGGATATGTTACATGTTAGTTGCATATATGGTATGTTCGTTGTTTATCCGGTATGTTAGTTGTATTCTAGTAAGTTGCATACGGTATGTTAGTTGCATATACGATATGTGAAGAATTATTGTTTGAACGATTCTATCTTTATTATAATTCACTAATTTTAGTGATACCTTACTTTTCATTTTTCAATATACATTTAATTATTTCAATAATACACTACTTTTCGTTTTTCAATATTTATTTAATTTATTAATCATTTGAACAATTTGAACAATATTATCATAAATTATGTTGTCAATTATTTAGTTATAAACAATGTACATTTGACAAATTCATTCTACTTGATTAAATAGTAAATTAAATTTATTTAAAAAAAAATTCGGTAAGTTGTATACACGATATATTGCATATCCGGTACAGTATGTTAGTTGCATATCCGGTATATATGTTATAAATTCGGTATTTGTTCAACTTACCGGAAGTGAAGAATTATTTTTTGAACGATTCTATTTTTATTATAATTCAATAATTTCAATAATACTTTACTTATCATTTTTCAATATACATAATTATTTCAATAATACAGTACTTTTTGTTTTTCAATATGTATTTAATCATTTGAGCAATTTGAGCAATATTATCATTAGTTATTTTGTCAATTATTTAGTTATGATAAATGTACATTAGACACGTCATTTTTCAACATGTATTTGATTTATTTAATTATTTGAACAATATTATCATGAATTGTGTTGTCAATTATTTAGTTATGATCAATCTACATTTGACAAATTCATTTTATTTGATTAAATAATAAATTAAATTCATTGAAAAAATTTCTGGTAAGTTGCATATTTGGTATGTTGCAGATTCAGTACGGTATATTAGTTGCATATCCGGTAAGTTGTAAATATGATAAGTTGCATATCTAGTATGTGTTGTAAATTCGGTATTTTTTAAACTTACCGGAAGTGGAGAATTTTTTTTTGAACGATTCCATCTTTATTATAATTCAATAATTTCAATATTCCGTTACTTTTCATTTTCAATATACATTTAATTATTTCAGTAATACACTAATTTTCGTTTTTGAATATGTATTTAATTTATTAATCATTTTAGCAATTTAAACAATATTATCATTAGTTATTTTGTCAATTATTTAGTAATGATGAATGTACATTTGACATGCCATTTTTCAATACGTTTTTTATTTATTTAATTATTTGAACAATATTCTTATGAATTATATTGTCAATTATTTAGTTATGACCAATGTACATTTGAAAATTTTATTCTACTTGATTAAATAGTAAATTAAATTCATTTAAAAAAATTCGGTAAGTTGCATATCATGTAAGGTATGTTAGTTGCATATCAGGTAAGTTGCATATCCAATATATATGTTGTAAATTCAGTATTTGTTAAAATTACTGGAAGTAGAGAATTATATTTTGAACGATTCTATCTTTATTATAATTCAATAATATCGCACTTTTCATTTTTCAATATACATTTAGTTATTTTAATAATACACTACTTTTCGTTTTTCAATATGTATTTAATTTGTTAATCATTTGAGCAATTTGAATATTATTATCATAGTTATTTTGTCAATTATTTAGTTATGATGAATATACATTTGACACGTCATTTTCAATATGTATTTGATTTATTTAATTATTTGAACAATATTATTTTGAATTATGCTGTCAATTATTTAGTTAT
>CAIGRL010167808.1:0-19627 GCA_903798325.1 Fraxinus xanthoxyloides | reverse complement strand
AGAAAAATGTAGGATTTTATTAGGGCGTCGAGCAAGAACATGCTTTTAACACTATTAATTATCGGTTATGCACCGCACCTGTTGTATCATTACCTAATTTTAACAATACTTTTGAGATTGAATGTGATGCCTCAAGTATAGGTATTGGAGCTATTTTGATGCAAGATAAAAGACCAATAGATTACTTCAGTGAAACGTTAAGTGGAGTAGCTCTCAACTATCCTACATACGACAAGGAGATGTATGCACTCATTCGAGCTTTGAAAACATGGCAGCAATACCTATGACTAAAGGAGTTCGTGATTCACACCGACAATGAGTACTTGAAGCATTTAAGGGGTCAATGTAAGCTAAAGAAGAGACATGTAAGGTGGATGCAGTTCATCGAGACATTTTCTTATGTTATTCAGTATAAACAAGGTAAAGGAAATGTGGTAGTGGATGTTTTGTCAAGGATGTACGTACTTTTAATTTCTTTAGGTGCCAAAGTGCTAGGATTTGAATATGTTAAGGACATATATACTAATGATCCATATTTTTCTACTAATCATGTGATAAGGGCACCATGGATAGATTCTTTAGGCATGATGAATATTTATTTCGAGAAAATGTTCAATGAGAGAATTATTAGTACGAGAAGCACATAGTGGAGGTCTAATGTATCATTTTTGGCTTAAGAAGACATTATAGATGCTAGGTGAACATTTTTATTGGACTAATATGAAAGTTGATGTTGATCGGATTTGTAGTAAATGCATCACTTGTAAAAAAGCTAAATCTAAGGTTTTACCTCAATATTTATATACGCTATTACTTGTTTCTAGTGAATCTTGGGTTGATGTGTCTATGAATTTTGTGTTGGGTTTACCAAAGACTAAGAAAGAAAGAGATTTTATATTTGTGGTGGTAGATAGATAGATTTAGGAAGATGACACATTTTATTCCATATCATAAAACTAATGAAGCCACAAATACTGCTGACTTATTTTTTTAAGGAAGTAGTGCGTTTACATGGGGTTCCTAAAGCATTGTATCCGATAGGGATGTTAAATTCTTTAGTTAATTTTGGAAGATTTTGTGGAATAAGTTAGGAACCAAACTATTGTTTTCTATTACTTGTCACACACAAACGGATGGGCAAACTGAGGTTATTAGTAGGACTATGATACAACTATTGTGCGCTATAGTCAATAAGAACTTGAAGAGTTGGGAGGATTACTTGTCATTCATAGAATTTGCATATAATAGAGCCATACATTCTACAACTTCTTATACTCCTTTTGAAATTGTTTATGGTTTTAATCCACTAACACTTTTGGATTTAATTCTTTTACCTGTTGATTAGAGAGGTAGCTTATATGGAAAGTAAAAGATCGAGTTGAGTAGATCCTTCCATGAGAAGGTATGATGTCAGATTGAAAAGAAAAATGAGCATTATGTTTCTCAAGCAAATAAGGGATGAAAGCGCATTACATTTGAACCAGGAGATTGTGTTTGGGAGCATATGAGAAATGAGCGTTTTCGACTCAAAGGAAGTCAAAGTTGCAATTGAGAGGCGATTGACCATTCTAAATCCTTGAAAATATCAATGACAATGCCTATAAATTAAATCTTTCTGGTGAGTATAATGTTTGAGATACCTTTAATGTCTTTGATCTTTTCTCTTTGATACAAGTACAGACTTAGGTCGAATCCTTTTGAAGATGAAGGTGATGATGTAATCCATGATACGAGGGCAAGTCCGGGCAATAATCTATTGATCATTGAGGAAGGGCCTACGACTAGGTCGCGAGCGAAGATGGTCAAAGAAGCAATGTGACTACTTACTAAAGCCACGGTGGATGAAACATTGATCACGACAACCAAATGAACAAGTTTCATGTTGGGTATATGAGATAAAATGAAGTGGAGTAACTTGATTCAAGTAATGGACGGAGAAGTTGGAAGGAACAACTATGCAACATAGTGGTTTAGGGCATGCAGTCCCATGTCCCTTTACTGAACCATAGTGGAGGAGCTCAGATGGTCTATGTGACCGCATAAATTTACATTATGCGGCTGCATAATAAATTTTTGGATATGAATTTTTCAAATTTCGCACAATCTTCTATTTTAATTAAAACTCTATTTTGTGATATCTTTCATTATTTTTAGAGTTTAATTTTATTTTTAACAGGGTTTTATGGATTCCATATACATATGATTATTATTTTCATTGTACGAACACACAAAAATTGAGAGATTAATTGCAAGACATTATTGCTTTCTTCTTGTTCTTCATCCAATTAATTTTAAACTTATCAAGATTATTTCTTGTGACGTTCAAACAAATCGAGTGAGATTCTCGAGTCTTGTAATCGTAGAGTCAATATATTGTCGGCAATTGTATTAGTTCCTTAGTTCAATATTTTTTTTATTTAAGCTTAAATATTGATTCTTGGCGTTCTTGGGATTAAATCAATCTTATGTGGGTTTCTTATCTACTGTTGATATGTGGGTTCACATCACATAATTTATTCAAGAATAATATTAGAATTTGGATACTAGTGAGAAAACAGAGAAACCTTAGAAACTCATGATGTTGCATAATCGAAGATTTTATTTCTATTTTTCGATGATTATACAGTGAAGGAGGAATGCTTCTTATATAGAGGAAGACGCTCCTTCAGTTTTCAAACACAATAATATAGATTAGTACAATAGTTTGTATTATAATGACTCGCATACTTTTAAAAAGCATACATGACTCGAGTACAGTAATATAAAATGGACAAACAACTTTTGAATAAGCAATTCTTTTGATAAAGAGGGAACCTGTTTTTACAAACTTTTGATAAAGCAAAAAATGCTTCATTAATTATTGTAAAAAACGACGTATACTCATACAAACTATCAAAATACTTATATTACACAAGTTGATATTTAACAGAGTATCAAGATTTGTTGTTTTTGCTGGTTCATCCGAATCTAACGATAATCCAGCTTGCTTCAACCAAAACATATTTTCTATCTTGTTTTTGTCTTCTTGAAGTTGTTGTTCTAGTTTTTCAAGGATCATAAGGGTCAAAAGAGTAAACCGAATCTTGATAATCTTGAAGTTGGGACAATGTTGATTTTTGTTGGCTTGAGCTTGAACCTTTTTGTGATACATTCTCATTGGTCTTCAAGAGTGTCTTTCGAGTACTTGGATGTTTGACCTAAACTCTGTGTTAGTCGTCCTAGATACAATTGATTCCAAGAATTATCAAAATAGTAATCATCAGGAGGGTGGACCGGATAATAATTGCAAATTGGTTTAAACTCTGAATATGAACTTGAATATCTTGTTAGATTCTTTATATGTAAGCCATTGCCAAAGTCTTCCATGGTGCATTATCTTCAATGTCAGGTCAAATTTTTGGAGGAATTGTTTGATTGAGTTATGCCATTTTCCTCTAAAATGTTCTAAATTCTTGGGAATATTTTCCCCAATTCCCGTGGAGATTGAACGGTTGGACTGCATATTCTTGGCATGAGAAAAATGTTCACAGTAACATGATCCAGTAAAGTAACGCGGTCTTTGAAAAACAAGAATTACATGAACATTTACATGGAATTCTAAGATCTTTGAATTTTAAAGAAAAAAGTGTGGGGTTTTTCTCTCCAATGTGAGAGTGGGTAAAACCATTCAAAATAAATAAATACTTTGTTAATTGGTTTTAAAATAATTTTTGTTAATGCTTCCAAAGTTGTGAAGTTAATCCAGAAATACATATAACCATAGTGTTGGGATTAAAACATATTGTAATTTGATTTAACTCAAGAATATACTAAAGAAACACAAATGTTCTTTCGAATTTTTTTTTTTACCTTGCTTTGGGTTCAAATAAAAGAGGTTTAAAAATAAATAATCTGGATGAAAACCAAATCCTCCAAGAATTTGAATGTCGTATTGTCTGATAACTATGGATTGATATATTAACATGATACAGATGACAGGAATTTGTGATTGAATGGGATGTGTTGTTTCGGAGAGTAGATCAAGTAAGTGATTGTTTTGCTTTTGATGTGTTTGACTTCTTCAAAGTTAAAATCTGAAAACCATTCAGCCAATCGCTAAAGTTGTAAATTTGGAATATGTTTCTTTTTAAAGTTTAACATTTGAGGAAATGTCTTCATGTCCATTTCGATTAGAACCTTGTGACTAATAAGACGAAATTGAGAATTTTCGATTCATTTTTTCACTGTAAGAATCTCCTCGAATGTAGAGTGGTAATATTTTTCTGATTGTTTGAACACAAGGTTTTGTATATGCAAATTCTCATTCTACCATCATTTTTCTTCTAGAAGTACTGCTCCCTAGTATGAATCAGTTGATTCTGCTTGTAAGATTCTTTTCCTGTCAACAGGAATTTGTAATGCAAGAAGACCACAAATCTCCTACTTAATTCTTTTGACAGCCTGAGTTTGTATGTAAGATCATTGTGGAGAATTTTCCTTCAACATGTCTCGTAAATGTCTTATAATATGAGCCAATTGCTTCAAGGAGTCAATCATATAATTCACAACACCAAGAAATTGTTGGATTTGTTGTTTTGTCAAATTTTCATCAGGGAACTAGAGAAATTCTTGAGCAACGTGTGGTTGAAAGAATATTTGCCATTCTTGATATGCATTCCGAAAAAATCAATTTTGTTGTTGCAATGATCATTTTCATTTGTGATAGCATAGTACCGTATTCCGTGACGATATCTATAAATCTTTGGAACAATAACTCATTGTAATACGCCCAAATTTAGATAACTAGATCTGTAAGTATTATCATTTCATTCTTCTCTTAAAATCATAAATGCGAAAAATGATTTGATTTTTCTTCAATATAATAAATATCAATGACTTCGTTTATAAAAATAATTTAAGTTTTTTTTTTGGTGTAAAATCTGCATTTTTTACTTAAAGAATTTAAAATTTGTACAGTTTATACGTGTTTTAAGTCTCTCTTTGATCGATATGTTTATTAGTAGTTTAACCTTGTAATATTGTTATTAATAAATATTGCAATTCTACTTGCAACTGGAAACAAAAACTATATATGCATGAGAGTAAAGAAATAATTTATATTTGGTGTAGAGAAAAATGTTGGGTTTATAGCCTAAGGAAGCAAAAGGGTCCTCAAAAAAAGTAATGTTTCAACTATGAAAACAAAAAGACCATAATACCGTATACTCATTAATTAAAGACAATAAAATAAAAATAATCAATTAACTAATATAATAATTAGAAATTGGTAAATATTCAAATTCAATCTGTAAAAGAACTATGCTTCAACAGTATTTAAATAGCACACACATCTAGTTACTGTCATCTTAATTTTTTTTATTGTTAACTACTTTTTAATTGCATTAGATATCTTCAACTTTTGCTAATTGTTATACCCATATATCAAAGATTTTCATCACATTTTCATCAATATTTCAATGATTAGCTCATGCTATCTTTCTTGACTGTATTGTTCCAAAAAATACATTAGAAAGGCATACAAAGAAATTACATAAATTCTAAGGCTCGGGCCGAAGCCCCCTAATGAGGCTCGGTTCCACCGAGTTTGAGCTGGGCCCGACTCAGGCTTCTTTCGAGCTGTCCGAGCTCTCGAACTTTTTTGCCATTCCTATCTGCATGCTAGTAGAAAAATCTCAAAAGGCCACACAGTTAAACTTTTTCCACCAAAAGTCGTTATAGTATTAAACATACAAGGTTAACCATAAGATTATATCATAAATAAATCATAAAACCTTATTGCAAGAGCTGATTTGTCCCAAAAGGAGAAACTGAAATTAAACGTTTGACAAGAAAAGAGAAAGTTTGTACTTATTTTTAAAAGGTGTGAAATATGGCAAATATATATCCTAAATCTTATGGCGTCTATTTAGCTATAGGTTGTACTTATTTTAACCTTAAATTGATCCTATCAGCTAACTAAACTACTTTCATTATGTTGTTAAATAATTATTTTTCATTAATATACCGAAAAATGTACTTATTAGTAAATAAGATTTTCAACTTGATTTCTAGGCTCAATAAAAAAAAGCAAGACAAGTTAAAAGAAAGTAGTAAAAAGTAAGTGTATTGTATAATTTAATCTAAGTTTAATAAAATCATAAATATATTAAACATAAATTAATAGACACGTAGATCGTCTAGGGAGTCCAAGGCACATCCCACCATAAAAACCCAAGTATAGTGTAATGCCTCAAAATTCATATATCTTAAGGTGTTACAAAAAATTCAATTTTCACAAAAAACGATAAAATAATATTCTTTAAATAAAAATAACTGAAATATTTATGATGAAAACATAATCACAAATTAATAACTATTTTGAACAAATGAAAATGACTAATAACTTAAAGCAAAAAAATGAACTTAATATTTTATCTCTTCGATCACAATTGGCAGTCCGCTGCATCATTCCACCACAACTCCAATTAACCCGGACTAGCATGTAAAATTTTGTAAGAGTATTTAAAAAAAACACTCAGTAAGATACGTGCAGTTTCATACACAATTATATAACAATAATATAGACAATTCATACCACATTTCTCTTTATGGAGTATGACCAAGCAAGATACCCATCATTTCTCATTTTGAATTCTCGAAGGATTTCACATTTCATTATGTCGAACCCGAAAGTCCATTAGCAATTCATGCATAAATTATTAAACATAAAAGTATATGGAAACATCAATTTGCACAAAGATATCTTACATTGATTGATCAAACGAGTCTTTGATAATAAAAATGTACTTAGAATTTACAACTGTTTTATATGAAAACTGCTATGTAAAATTTTGTGATAGTTAATTGTGGGACATTGACACACTATTTATAGTTGGAAAATATAGTGTTTGTATCATGGTAAAATTGGGATGGAAAATTATATTTATCACATTTGATAAAAAATAAATTTCTAGTAAACAAATCACAAGGCGACGTGTACAAAAATTACCTATCACAACATAAAAAGATAGTTCTAATCATAATACGTAATAGTGACACAATTTTGAATAGAATTCTAAAAAAAATAAAAAATAATACTTATTCCCACATCCATTCACACGTGGCTATCTTCATCCCAATCTATTTGATTTATAAAAAAATAAACTACAATTTCTTTGAACTTCAATATTTTGGGTTTAACTAATTCAAATTAACTTTTTCTTGAGCCTAATTTATATGATTAAAAACGAGCTATCCAACGAGATCTATATTGATACACTTTTCGTCGCTTTAACAATATCTAAAAATTTAGTCAAAAAAGAAGTTAATACATACATCACTTTAGCCCCTCAACTTTTACATCCGATAAAATATAGCATGCAAACTAACTAAATTATATTCTAAATTTTTCGGGGTGTTACAGATTGTCACGTTGAAGTAATTACTTTATTAAATAATATACACAACATTAATACGTAATATGGATAGACGTGATAATTACGAGAAACAAGCATGCGGTGTTACACTTATGAATATCCTTAGTTTCAGAGAACAAACGAATGTCATCAATATAGTTCAATGCTCTTTTGAGAAGTGATTGGAAGATCTTTACCATTGCTATTTGAAATTAGGATTATACCGTTTTAAGGCTAAAAGGCACAACCTGATGTATTTTTCCATGAAAATTAAACTTTATAAACTTTACATAATTGCTAAGATCTCCATGTCAAGTCACCAAGAAAATTAATTAATGCAGAACATACATTGATCCATTGATCTGTATCTTGATTAATGAATCTTGAATCTTGAATTTGGATATTTAAATCTTGATTTTTTGTTCAATTTAATTACTCAAATCCTTCTTCTTGATTCTTGATTGTGGGTTTATGGATCTTCCTCTTCAATATACTTTATCCGATTTTCTTGTGTTGATGTAATGACACAAAAAATGAGAAATTACATATGAATTGGGGACCATACCCCTATATATAGTTTCCATATGTATTCGACCCATCGTCGAATACAAATCATAATGGATTCGGTCTCTAACATATAATCCGACCCCCACTTTGTATAGATGCCCAAAACCCAATTACTTAATTTTCTATTAGATCACTTAACTTTAAGATAGCATTTGTACACAATTAATTACATATGACGACCCACGTGACAAATTAAATAATTTCCCAACAATTTTCCACTTGGATCACATATGTTTCCTTATAAATGTGTATAACCTTATAATCTCAAAACTTTTGCTATTATAACGAAAAGCATCTTCAATATCGTTCATTGATTATATCAATATAGGATCAAAGCGGTTTTCGTTACAAATATCATAACTAAACCCTCAATGGTTATGAACATCAATACAATCAAATGACATAGATCAAGTGTAGATGTGTAGTATGGAAATTACATGCAATGTGATCCGAAAATGCCTATTTCCAACTGGTCCTACTTTATTTTTTAATAGTTTATGAGATCAAACTAAAAAAAACTTTAATCAGAGTGAAAACTGAACTGAATACTTTATTATTGAAATGAACTGAAATAAACTTGAATATGCACAATTAAAATTATGTGTCAAAGACAACATCCAAAATTACAAGCTCCCACTAAATCAGCATATCATCAAAATTTACAACACCCATATGAGCAGTGTGCTCATGAAAGACCTTGGGTGGTAGACCTTTAGTGAATTGATCTGTTATCATAGAGTTTGTTCCAATATGTTCTATAGTAACCTGACCACTGTGAACTCTTTCTTTAACAATTAGAAATTTGATATCTATGAACTTAGACTTTGTTGAACTCCTATTGTTATTTGAATACAAGACTGTTGACTTATTGTCACAAAATAACTTAAGTGGTCTTTCAATTTCATATATAATCTGCAACCTAATGACAAAATTCAGTATCCACATTCCTTGATTTGATGCCTCATAGCATGTTTTAAACTCCACAACCATGATTGAAGAAGCTATGAGTGTCTTCTTAGCACTCTTCTAGGATATAGCTCCTCCAGTCAGCATGAAAACATAGCCTAATGTAGATCTCTTACCGTCTTTATATCCTGTAAAATCAGTATCAGCATAACCAATGATCTCCAATTGGTCTGATTTCCTATATGTGAGCATGTAATCTTTTGTTCTTTGTAAATACCGCATAACCCGCTTGGTTGCCTTCCAATGATCTATTCTAGGGTTATTCAAATATCTGCCTATCATTTCAACAATGAATGCTATATTCGGACGCATGCATACCTAAGCATACATTAAACTCCCAATTGCTGAAGCATAGGGAATTTTCTGCATCTCCTTTACTTCAAGGTCATTCTTAGGGCATTGATTGAGATTGAACTTATCTCACTTAGAAATAGGGGTATCACTTGGTTTGCAATCCTGCATNGTGAGCATGTAATCTTTTGTTCTTTGTAAATACCGCATAACCCGCTTGGTTGCCTTCCAATGATCTATTCTAGGGTTATTCAAATATCTGCCTATCATTTCAACAATGAATGCTATATTCGGACGCATGCATACCTAAGCATACATTAAACTCCCAATTGCTGAAGCATAGGGAATTTTCTGCATCTCCTTTACTTCAAGGTCATTCTTAGGGCATTGATTGAGATTGAACTTATCTCACTTAGAAATAGGGGTATCACTTGGTTTGCAATCCTGCATTCTAAATCTCTTAAGTACTGTATCAATATAGCTCTTTTGTAATAATCCAGATGCCTTGAAAACGATCTCGATGTATCTGAATCCCTAATATAAAAGAGGAGTCACCAAGATCTTTCATCTCAAAATTCTTTGATAGAAATCTCTTGGTTTCGTGCAATAAGTCTATATCATTGCAGGTAAGTAGTGTGTCATCGACATACAATACCAGGAATATATACTTACTCCCACTAGTATACATAATCATCAACCGCATTGATCTCAAAACCAAACGAGAAAATTATTTGATGAAATTTGTGATACCATTGACGGGAAGCCTGCTTAAGCCCATAGATTGATTTTTTTAATTTGTAAACCATTTTCTTCGAGTCTCCTGACACAAAGTTCTCTAGTTGCACCATACATATTGTCTCATCAATGTAACCATTAAGAAACACCGCCTTTACATCCATGTGATGTAACTCAAGGTCAAAATGTGCCACAAGTGCCATTATAATCCTGAAAGAGACTTTCATTGAAACTGGAGAGAAATTCTCTTTGCAATCGATATCTTCCATTTGAGTAAAGCCCTTTGCAACAAGAAGATCCTTAGAATCCCTCTTAGTTTTATATATCCATTTGCAACCAATGAGTTTCGTACCTTCAGGCAATGGACAAGTTCCCAAATGTCATTGTCTTTCATGGACTTTATTTCCTCATTCATAACATCAATTAACTTTTGAGAATTATTCATTTGCATTGCTTAATGAAAATTGATAGGATATTCTTCCATCAATCCAATGACATCATTAAGCTCTTGGATAAATACTATAAAGTCATTCAAAATTGTATTTCTCTTTTCTCTAGTGGATCTGCTTATTGGCATTTGTTCTTGAGATTTTTTAGTTTGTTCTTCTTGAACAATTACTTGATTGTTTATAGAGGGATCTGGAATATTGTCTTGATATGAAATTACCTCTTGAACAAGATCTAGAGCAAAGCTTTATCCTTGATTTTGATCATTGTCAATTGAAATAGGAGGAATGTTTACATATTCTTCATCAAAGACAAAAACCCTAACCTTATCTCCCCCCACAAACTCCACATCCTCAAAGAACCGGACATTTTCCATTTCGAAAATTGATTTAGTAGTAGGATCATACAATTTGTAACATCTTGACCTTTCAAAGTATCCAATAAAATAGCATCTGACAGTTTTCTGATGGCCTATAAGGCATTAGCTCGGTTGAGCAACCCCAAATGTGTAAGTGATTCAAACTAGACTTTTTAACTGTCCAAAGTTCATAAGGGGTTTGACAGTAATTTTGTTTGGAATTCTATTGAGAATATAAGCTACAGTTTTTAACGCTTCTCATCAAAGAGATTCTAGAAAGGTGGAATGACTAATCATACTTCTTACCATGTCGTTAAGTATTATGTTTCCGTCTTTCAGCAATATCATTCATGCTAGGAAAACCACCATGGTTTACTATAAGAAAATTCAACATTCTTCTAGGAATTTAGTAAAAGTTCCCGGACATTGTTCTCCTGATTTGTCTTATCTATCGTAGTATTTACCATCATGGTCAGATATGACGTGTTTTATCCTTTTGTCAAGTTAATTTTCACCTTCAGCTTAATAAATCTTGAACGCATCCAATGATTGAGATTTCTCATGAGTAAGATATAGGTAACAATAATGGGAATATTCATCTACGAACGTAATAAATAACCGTTGACCATTTCAAGAAATCGAAATGAATGGTCCACAGATATCCATATGAATTAGTTCCAAGATGCCCAAAGTTTTATTAGCACTTAATCTCTTTATATTTGTTTGTTTCCCCTTAATGCAATTTACTCAAACACTTAAGTTTGGAAAATCAAGGGGAACATGAATTCAATCTGACATAAGTTTTTCGATTCTCTTTCGAGAAATGTGACTTAAATGCTTATACCATAATGAAGCAGAATTCTTATTGGTGATTTACGTTTAATATCTTTTTAAAGCACATGCAATGTTTTATTATAAGAGGCAATTGAATTAAGCAAGTATAGATTATCATATCCAGATAAAGAACCGGTACCATAAGATTTGAATCAAGAAAAGACTGAATATATTATTTCCAAACGAACAAGAATAACCAAATTTGTCCAAAATAGAAATAGAAACCAAATTTCATCTAAAAGACGGTACCACAAAAGTTTATTTCAAATCCAAATAAAAATCAGTCTTTAATAATAATCTAAAATTCCTTATAAGCTCTACTTCAACTGATTTGTCATCGTCTACATAGATGAATCTTTCATCATCATTTGGCTTTCAGCTGTTCACATAACCTTGCATGACACACTTATATGGATAGTGGCACCAGGATCGATCCACCAAATATTTCTATGTACTGAAACTAAATTAACCTCAGAACAAGTTTAAGGAACTTGTGCAACACATGACAATTGTGTGAGTGTTTTCACCAGTATCATTACAATAAATAACTGGTTCAAGCTTATCATGTTACCTGAAATTTCGATGATATTTTGTAAGAATTATAGTAGGATTAGACTTAAATCGAAAGATATATAATCCTGACACATAAGTGATGTTAGTTTGTATGTAAGCTCTATATAATCTTGAACTAGTAAATGCTTGTTTTAATTTTGTTCAAGAATTATAGTAGCAGGAAGAATTTGACATGTATTGTATATTGAGGAAAAGAAATAAAAAACTAATATTTAGATCAAAATAGAAAAAAACTGGCGAAAGAAAAATAAGCTTGCGTAATTGCCTAGTCTATAATCTGGCTTATCCATGTCAACAAGTCGAGTCGAGCAGAATCGAGCCACAAGCCTAAATCAAAGCCCAAGCAAAATAGGTCCGAGCCTTTTTAGGGTCGAGCCGAGCAAAAGTTTGGCCAAAAAAATGAGGCTCGGTCCAAGCTTTCAGCTCGAGCTTAGCAGGCTGAGCTACGTCGGCTCACTTTTTTTTTAATTCGTTATAAATCTATAATTTTTTATAATGTATTTAAGATTTGTGTAATTTATATGTTTTATAAATAATAACTAAATATTAATATATAAAAAAGATACATCTAAAAACAACTACATGCATTTACAGACAACTGTGTTTTTAAATTTTTTTAAGACTCAACTCGGCCCGTGACACGGGCCCATGACGAGCCACAAGCTAGCTCGGGCTCAATTCGACGACCCAAAATGGACCTCGACTTGACCTCGGCTCGATGCCATCGAACCACGAGCTGGTCCTGCTCTGGCTTTTTCCCCACCAAGCCCAGCACCCAAGTCGCCGAACATTTTTGACATCGCTAATCTGGCTATATTCTGATGCTTTAATAATGATGTAGAGGGGTTATGATTTGTACTGGGCTATCACTCAATTTATATATGGGTGATCACACATGTTATCGAAATTAGTCGATAGGTTTTTTCCAATTTTGATTTTTGGTGACTTTTCATGAAAAATTTCAACATTTTCATGGATAATTGGAAATATTTCGTGGTGATGTTAGGAAAACTAGAAATGGGCGATAATTTTCTATAATCTATATGTTTTATTAACAATATAAAAGAACAAAAAAAAAAAGCGTTATCAATCCATTTCTCTATCAAAGACAAACTTTCTAGTGTTCTTTAAGTTCTTGGAAAAAACACAAGTGCTTAAATATTTTTTTTCTTAAAGTCTTGTTATAATCCTACAAATCATTTGCCGATAAACCATTTAAGCAACAAAATAATCCTGGAGGGACAAATATCATTTGAGGACATCGATTGTGCGCCCAAGTCTAGTTCTTTATTTTCGGTTTTCTTGCTATTATGCTTGTTATCTCCTTCTCTATTTTCTTGTTTTCACAACAGATAGACCTGTTGGAGAATCATTTTGTTTATTGAAGAAGCTTTTGATATTACTAATAATGTATGCATGTATGCTCTCTCATTGTCTCCTTATAAATAGTGAAAAGGATCAAACTGAACATTTGATTATCATTGACCTTTTGAGGAATGATCGGGGTGTGTTTGTCAGCCCAACTCTGTTTATATGCCTATTATTATGGAAGTTGAATCATATGCTACAGTTCACACAATGGTGAGTACAATATGGGGAACAAAGTGAATAAACATTAGTGCAATTTGTTGGAATTGGTTAAGAATTAAACCATGAAAATGTTACTTTCGTATCAACTTCAACCAAATATTCTAACTAGATCTGATTGTCAAATTATGAAAATAAATATACCAAAATATTCTACTCATCGATAGATCGTCGTGGTATATTTGAAATCTTCAAACCAATTCCGAGTGAATGAGAAATTATTGTCTAAAGTTGGAAGAAAATAAAGGAAACTAAATAAAAATTTGTCCAACTCCGTCTCTCGCCTAGCGCTCGAGCTATATGCTAGCAACTGAGTCTTTGTTTTTGACGTTCGAGTGATGCAAGGGTGACAACTAGCTACAGAAAAACTACGACCCTTGGCAAAAGTTGTTGAGTTTAGGGCACGGTACTTCACTCACAACTTTTCCTTCTCTATAAATTAAACCATTGGGACGTCCATTTGTTCATTCCAATGATATGCAAACATAGCATAATATTAAATTCATCTTTTCTTAGCCTAAATTCTACATAAAAGCTGGGGTTTTTTTTTCATTTTTCATTTAAAATGAGTACAAAATTCAATTTTTGGTTCATTGTTCTTGTGTTTTGCAGTGCTACTAACACAAGAAGTTTGTCATTGTATCTTGAGAGTTGATTGCCATCATTCGTTCGACTTGAGAACAAAGCGTTCGACTCTTGTCTCGACTTTGCATACATTTTTTATTGGCGTTGCTTTGACATTCTTTCATTTGGTGTTTTCTCACTCTTATCCTTAACGTTATTCTGTCAAAATTTTGGTAAAGTTGGTAACTTGATTTTTTTCGTTCAAAGTCATCACTCAAATCCATCATTTTAGTCAACATTCTTAACTCAAATCTTTCGTTTGAGTGATAACTTTATTCTAGTATTGTTCACTTCGATTTAACTTCTTTTAACTCCTCAAATTTTGATATTGGTTTATCTTCTATTTTATGTAAACAGAAATGAATACGGTTAACAATACCGATACCTCTTCTACTTCAAATAGGGGAACTTCGAAATAAATGTTACCTAACTTGGCTCCTACCGTTGTGATTCCTCTAGTTGCGGTTGCCCATACCACCGTTCATACTAATTTCGTTCCACATGGAGAGAAACTCGAGAAGTTTAGTGGGATTGATTCGAAGATATGGCAGCGAAAAATATTTTTCTATCTCACGACTCTAAACTTGGCAAAACTCTCGAAAGAAGAGCTCCCATCGTACAAGAAGGGAAAAATAATAGAGTAACCAAAGTGAGAAACATAACTTTCTTTATACACGAAACGTAGTATTTATTACAATCCATTTTCATTTGTCCTTCAGTAAGAATTTCTAAGAATTTCTTCAGTAATTCTTCGTGCTTCTTAATCACATCCTTCATTAGACTCTCGAAATAGATGAAAGAATGCGGTGGAGGATTATTCTCCCTTGAGTTTAAAACCCCAAAAGAAATTAATTTTATTTATTAATAAAAAACTCTGGTACAACTTTGAAAATAACTTTACTACAGTAACACTCAATTGGTTTTTGCTCCCACAATGATCCCAATTCCCATACAGCGGTGGCAAGAAGGCGGCGAGTTTCTAGAGAGTTCGGCGGTGGAATGTATAAAATTTTGAAATTGATTTCTTCACTTGGTTGGCTGCACAAATACAATATTTAAGCGAAGTGTGTGGTTATCATCGTGTTTAAAAGCCCGTAATTGATAAAAAAAAATTATAAGTTTTACCGTCTGATTTTTAGGGGGAAAAAAATTAGATTTATGATTGTGGTGGGACAATAAATTAATTCATGTATTAAATAATTAAATATATTAAAAACTCCATTTATGTAATTTTACTTAAAACCATTTAAGTAAATAAAAAACTACCTAAAATTGTGGCGCAATTAACAAAATTCGTAGTAGTAATATAATTACGCAATAAAACCCTAAGTTTTATTGTTATCGATTTATTAGGATCGTAAACATGTCACATTTAATAAAAGGATAAATATGATATGCACGTGAAGGAGCATGGTCAACACTAAATCTAAATGTGTTCTATTTCTAATTTAAGTTTTCAAACGAATTGACAATTATACGTAAAATTGAGAGAAAATAGAAGGAAAAATATTTTTTTATTCGATAAACAATGAGTAATATAACTTAGCTACACCAAAATAATAGTATTCAAAACATAAAGTATCTAAATTTCAACAAAACACAAAATAAATTTGTACTTTTTTTTTAGAAAGGCTCCTTTAAATTCATTTAATATGAGGGCGTGTTCGCTAGAGATTAAATTGAAAAACTAACAGTTATTTTTTACTTTTATTGGATGAGTGGCACCCAATAACGACTCTATTCTCAATTTTAATTGAATTTTAAGTACGATCGAAGACGCCCTGAATATGTTTTCATAAAATAGAGAAGTCTCACTTTTTCTTTTTCTTCGAAACCCTTCTACGTTCCTTCCTTTTTTGTGTTTTCTTTAGACTTTGGACAATGAATTTCAAGATTATTCAAACAAACCAAGATGTAGACATATCAAAGTATGAAACCTGCAAAGAACAAGTGTAACTTATAAATTATATCATTTTTAGTGTTGTTGTAATATTATTTTATATTTTACCATTATGAAATCCAAAAAATTAAAGTCCAGCCTTGATTAAATTTGGGCTGCATTGAACATTATTCCAAGCTCCGCCCCTGGCTGGGTGACAGTATCACTTTTAATATGCCTAGATTTCAATAGAAATGTCGACAACATCAATTTTAACGTGTAGATTTCGTTTGAAGTAAATTATAGTAATAGAGTTCAATGATTCTCGTGGTTCAAGATTAAGAGAGTGTTTGGTTGGGATTTAAAGATTTTTAATAGATTGTAATAGAAATTTTTAAAATGTGTAGTTGAAAAGTTGTGGAACAATGAAAGATTTGATTAATATTGATTGTTTGACTTTGATTTTGATTAAAATCAAATTTTAATCCAAAACAAACAGGCTCGTGCTTAATTTTATTATTTTAGTACATTTTATTCTTAATTATTTGGGAAATTTCCATCCCATTCAAAGAAGAGTAAAGAAGACAAAATGGTATTGGACAAAACATTTAGACGCATGTAACCGTGGAATTAAATATTTTAACAACCACGCAACTTATATCATGATCAAAACTTAACTAAATTTCAAAGTGTTCCACAATTCTCATAGAATTTTATCCGTTTGCACTCGATCTATCATCCGCCAGATTCTGTTCTCCTTATTCTTGATGTGTCAAACGAAGATTTACTTAGTAAGTTATGACCGTTAAAAACATTATAATTCAATTAAACCGTGCAAATAAAATAGTTCATTTCTCACCCAACGTATACTATGGTCACTATTTTTCATCAAACTTCAAAATACATCACAATGTTACTCATCTTTTAGAGTTGTACTCCATTCATTATCTGCCAAATTTCATTTCCTTCGTTTTTTTTTTGGGGGTTAAAGGAGGGCGGTACCTCCAAAATTTATTAATATGTTCTCACTTGTTGTGGAGGATCGAGGAATACCGTGATTACATAAGAAAATAATGAAAGTGGTAAGTGAGGAAGTACTATTTCCTTTACAATGAAAAAATGATAATTGACAAAAATAAGAAAAAAAATCATATCTAATGCAGAGTAGTCCGTGTCTATCAATATGTACGAGTGCCCTATATGTCGTGCTAGGTCAGTTGGTCCATATATTTGATATCGTCGATGATCCCAATCTTCTGCAGCAATAGCATGTTGGAAAATTCTAACATATATGGGGCCACACGTAATATATTAAAATGTGTGGTGCTGTTATTTAAAGAATATTAGTCAATTAAAGTGATCCAATAAAGTTATATTTTGACTAATGTGTATTAGATTTCATGTAATTAAAATGTAGAGACCGAAAATTTGTTTTAAATTGATGAGGGTATGATTCGAAACAAATGAAAGATAATGATCATTCATTATCTTAATATTATTATAGGGGTCATGGTCTCCATGGTGAGTGTGGTGGTTCTTCTTCTCCACATCTCCATCAACAGATAGAAAAAAAATCAAGAGAACGACACAAATCAATTTGGAAGAGATCATAACCTATTTCGGAAAAGAATCAGACATCTATGGATCGAGGTACGCTTCTATTTTTTTTGGTTATTCTCATTGATTTCAACATGGATGATAATATTGGAGAAATTGTTTGATAAATTAGGATTTGATTGATGTTTTGATCTATAATCCTTTTCTATTTTTCTATCAAGTGCTATCAGAGCCACTCCATGGTTGAATTCATGAGAAATTGAGTTTTTAAATTCTTAATTTTATGGGTTATATGATTTTTTTGTTATTTTATGCAATTTTGATTTATTATTATATGGAAATTATATGGATTTCAGAATAATTTAAGGTTTTCTTAAAAATTCGGATTTAAAGTTTATATATATAAAAAAGAAAGACAGAGTAGGTTGCCGCTGCTGTTACAGCGCCCAGCGCTGCTGTTTTAGCAACGCAAACTGTTGCTGGGCTGGGGCACCCTCGGCCACTTAAGGCTTGGCAGCGCCGCCAAAAGGAGATGAATGGGCTTCTTCAATTAAAGGTTTTTTTTTCAGTTTTGGATTTGAGGAAGTAGGGGCTTCTTGTGTAAATTTGATATGTTAAGGTCGTAGGCTGTAATTTAAGGATTAGGGTTAAATTTAATAGCAAGTATGTCTAAGGATAATTAATAAAAGATAACAAAGTTGCATTCAGTTCGGTTTAAAATAAATAGCAAAAGCCTGAAATGATAAGTTTAGCTGTAACTTTTGTGAAAATCTGAGATAAATAAAGAGAGACTGTACTAAATACCTTGCTGGCGTGTAAAGAATATTAAACTTCTCATTTCGGTTTGTTTTGAGGTAAATTTAATATCAATACCTAGACACACTTGGTGGATAAATTTCGGTACCACTACTTACATAAATGTGCCTATGTGGGGTTGTTTGAGCTGTCAACCAATTGATGCTGAAAGATTCATCTATGTGGGGCGATGGCAAATCATTTAAGGTTAAGTTATAGGGACTTTGGGTTATCATTAAAGACTGATTATTATTTGGACTTGAAAGAGACATTTGCGGTATTGTCCTTTTTGGATGTAATTTGGTTTCTATTTCTACGTTGAACAAATTTGGTTACTCTTGTTCAATTTGAAATAGTCGGTTGATTTCTTTCCTACCTCAAAAATTGTGGGCACCAGTTCTTTATCCAATAAAGATAACCTATATTTGTTTAATATGGTTGCCTCTTATAAATAAATATTGTATGTGAATCCACGTGGTATTAAACATAAATTAACTAATGAGAATTCTACTTTGCTATGGCATAAGCGATTAGGTCAGTTCTCTCAAAGGAGAATGGAAAATCTTGTGTCATAAAGAATTCTTGATTCCCTTAATTTTTCCAAACTTAAGTGTTTATATCAATTGCATTGAGGGAAAACAAACAAACATAAGGAGATTAGGTGTTATAAGACTTCTGACGTCTTGGAACTAATTTATATAGATATCTGTGGACCATTCTCTTCTGCTTCTTGAAATGGTCAACAGTCATTTATTACATTCATAGACGAATTTTCTCACTATGGCTACATGTATCTCATCTATGAGGAATCCCAAATACTAGACATGTTCAAGGCATACGAGACTGAGATTGATAATCAACTCAGTAAAAGAATTCAACAAGTCCAATCTTACCACAGTGGTGAATATTATGAAAGATATGATAGATCAGGAGAACAACGTCCAGACCTTTTGCTAAATTCCTAGAGGAATGAGGAATCATTCCACAGTACATCAGGATCTTTTTAGGTAGAAGCACTAA
>CAIGRL010167788.1:0-11572 GCA_903798325.1 Fraxinus xanthoxyloides | reverse complement strand
ATCTTAAAATTATTTAAAATTAAATTAAATAATAATAGTTTGACAACGTAAGAATTTTATTATTAAATCTTTTGCCACCATAAGCTATCTCCATGCCGACATCCTCGAATCGTCAACTATCTGAAAGTAGAGACATAGTATATTGAGAATAATTCTCAATAAACGTATGTGGATAATGAATTCATATATGTATTTCTACGGAAAATTCATAAATTGTATAGGGAGACACAAAAATTAGACCGAACTTAGGTGATGCTAAATTCTCGTGAATAGCACTACTAAATTCTAATCCAATCTTAATAGAACACACGTAACATGGACCAAAGCATAACATATCCGTAAAAATATTACATACATAAACATTGGCCACCATAAACATAAAGCACAACTTATTTCTTCACTGGATAATTCAAAATGATAAAAGGAGTTATCATTGGAAAGAGATCCTTGAGCCGCGTGTGGGGTTTATTATTTATGTGTAATCTTGACCATGTGTAGAAAAGCGAAAAGAAATTACTAGATGTTAAGTATGGTAAATGCATAAATAGTGTATTGTCATTAAAATGATCTAATTAATACCTTATAATGCATGTGGTCAAATCAATTTCCTTGATTTGCGTGATCAATTCAATTACATTGGCTTAAAATGTAGTGTGAATAATGCATGTGGTCAATAAATCATCCTTAATCAAGACTAATTAGCATACTTACATATGTTTTAAGCATGATTTAATCTAACTTCCAAAATAACTTTTCACTTAGGTCCTCAAACTATTGTTCAATAATCAATAAGGTCATTAGACTAGATCAATTCCCAATAAAGAAATTAAACATTAATAATAGCGCACTTAGATCCTAAATTTAAATCTAACAACTAGTAGTATAAATTTGGAATGTTACACTGAGCAATAGTCTGCAATTTTGGTTTTTACATTACAATAAAATTTCCATCTTTTGTAAAGCAATTGCATCACCATGTTCGTTCGCACTGCACGTTTTCGAATCTTATTGTTGTTTGCTATATAGTATTCTTGAATTTGAGGAAATAAAGAGAGAGAACACAGTTTTATTTCGTTATCCGAAGGTAACAAAAATTGCTGAAATTTGGCGAATAGTTATTTTCTTGTCGAATTTGATTTTGACACTCTTTGTTCATTATGAATAATCAGGACTTTACGTGGAAACATATTGACATTAAATTATAGATCTGATTAAATGCAAAGGTTGCAGAAGAGAGCTTCCTCTAAATTCATTCTTTGAAAGAGAGAATCATTTTAGAATTTAGTTTTCTCATGAAACCATTGTACAAGAAGTAGAAGCCGTGATTCTTAAACCAAGAACCATAAGCCCTTGTTATTTGGATACCTCCGTTTGTTGATTTTTCTACACGGACCTCATGTTCCTTGCTGCCTCATGTACGTTGTATCCTTAATCATCTTCGTCAAAATTTTATTTCCTTTATTTGTTCTCTTTTACCAAATTAACTATAAATTTACATGTACTTATAAACTTATTTTGAAGCTATCTCCGGTAGTTTAAATGGGTTGTTGACGAGAAACATGATTCCGATCTCGAATCTTTAAATTTTTTACCTTATATTTTTAATTGAATCACAATAAAAAATAAATATATAATTCTTGGAACGGTAAATGATCTACGAAAAATTATCGATGGCGATATTATAATTTCGACGACAAATGCCCTATACGATCTTATTATCATTTCTGAACCTTTGTGAGTATCAACTTTGGCATTTCGAAATAATAATCGATTCGTTCCGAAATTCCTCGCCCCCAAAAGCAAGGCTGGATGGGATTGGTTATGACATTTTAGCCAACCCTAAATTTGTGTCGATCATCAATATCTAAAAAGAGGTAAATCTCTCTTTTGCTTCTCTTCTACCAGCAAATACACAATCGAAGTGATGGACGATTTTTCAATTGAGAAGATCCAGTTATCTGGCGCCACTTTGGCCTCCCTCCTCCACCGTGCCTCCGCTGCCACTGGCGACCTCCACGGCTACCTCTTCGGTCACGTTACCCCTTCGACCCACAATCCCCTCTCCGACGACTCCACCACCTCCTCCGCCTCTACTGGTCCAATTCTCACCGCCACTATCACTTCCTTCATCTCCCTCCCCTCCCACCTCTCTCTTCCTCCGCCGCCACCTCACACCATCACCACCACCCTTCTCGGCTGGTTCTCCGCTCGCCGGAAAACCGCACTTCGCCCCTCTCTTAAAGACTCCACCACTACCCTCGCTCTTTCGTCCTCCACTTCTCATTCATTCACTCCCAAAAATTCATCTCTTTCTCTCCCTCCTTCTCTCTTTCTTCTCTTGACGACGCCGATTCAAGATCAATTAATTCACACCCATGAATACAAAGCCTTTCAGTACCGCATTACTGATAAAACTTTCGAGCCCAAGAGCTTGAGTATAATTAACATTGGCCCATCTTTTCGTTCCCATTATGAATCTTTTAGCCCGAATGCGCCATTCCCTTTGGTTAATTGTGATTTGAGGGGCCCCAATGCAATGGAGGAGGATGAAAAGGTTGAGAGTTTGGTTGCTATGAAGGATCAGAAGCAACTGGATATGTGTGCGGAGGGATTTGAGATTGGGAGGCTGAGTAAATTAGTTGGCTCCGAAGCTACGCATTTAACAGCTGAGTTGGAGGAATTGTATCATAAAATGCTTGCCAAGCTCGATGGGTTGTCGAAAGTGGTCGAACAGGGCTCTGCCAAAGTTATGGAGCAGGTGAGAATGCTAACTAAGATTGAATATTCGGAACAGATTGAAAAATCAAATTCCAATATGTTGGAACCGAAGGCAATATTTTTTATTTAACATTTGAGGGATGATTTCATATTTTAATGTGGTTTAACATTTTTGGCAGGAGAATAATAATATGAAGTTGAGGTATAAAGTTGCTGGCTTGGAATGAATAAATGGTGTTCTTGTTATAATTCAAGGTAATTTGTTGCTTCACTGGTTTTATATATCTATTATTTTTACAAATAATTAGTTTTATTCAAATCATGACATTCCTTTGGACAATTGTATTTGGGTCACCTAAGAGTAGAATCAAGTTTCTATGTGTGTGAGTACGCGTTCTTGTTGCAATTGCATTAATAACCCTAGTGCATCACTGTATTAGGGTATCTATGATATTACATGTGGTTTCCTTTCAATACTTTGGTAGTTATTAACTAAATCTTCGGTCTATCTTTCTCTGAATTTTTCTTGTTGAATGATTGGAGTTTTGAGTAACATGTGGCAACATATGACCATGAAAGAATAATATATTTATGACTATGAGTTATGTGTATTAATGTTTGTGTAGACATAAAAAACTTGGCTTTTCTGAATAGTACAAGTATTAATGTCTAATTGGCGTCTTTCCATAAAATGACTGGAATATCAGATATCCTTATTTATTCTACTTTCTTTCTTTTCTTCTTCTTCTCTCCCCTTTTCTAGTTAAAGTGACACATATTCTAGTTTGGATGCAATTTTTTAATTGGACTTATATGATAATGTTGAGATAGAAAAAGACTTAAGAATTTTGATATGTGAAATTTTGGATCTCTTTCAAAAGCTTTTGGAACTCGCAAGATTGGAAAATTTTGTCAAGTCGCCCATTTATTAGATGCATTGGAATCGTAACACGCTCACGCTCATGCTCACACATTGTGTATGATATAATCTGCATAATGATCGCCTTGATCTTTGGGTATCTTTTATGTTACATGAGAAACCCTAGTGTATCACCATCTTAGGGCATCATTCATGTTGAGTATAAAACGTTGTCGTTGTGTTTATAAATTTTCAAATTATTTTAAGATTTTAAATTTTAGCAAAATAGTATTTTTCATATATATCTTGACGTTTCTCTAATTTTGTGTAAGCATTATGAACTAATTTATCAAGTGAGTTTTTAAATACTATTTTACGGAACTCTTTTAGAACCTTTAGAAAATCGTTAAATTGGAATAATTTCTCTAGTCATTCATTTATTAGATGAATTGGAATCATAACTTGCACCCACACACACACACGTGGTTGGGCATTATATACGATGTAATCTACAGTGTATAATATATGAAATATAACAATCGCCTTGATCTTAGATATTGTTTATGTTACAAGAGTAACCTAGTGCATCAATGTTTTACAACATCGTTTATGTTACATATGCTTTGCTTTCTATACATCGGTTATTATTGACTAAGCCTATGTAGGGCTCAATTACAATTAAAATGCATTTTTCTCTCTTCTTTCCAACTACACATTCTCCAATGAAATAATTTTATACGTAAATCCAAAATTTTTCCTTTTTTAACCACACATTCAAAAATTCACTATTCCAAAATACATTTATCTCAAAATTTGATTTTAATGGAGCCCAAACAATGGCTAAGTCCTCCGCCTATCTTTCTTCAGGTGGTTTTTCATATTGAATGATTGGAGTTTTGAGTAATATGTAGCAACATTTGACCATTAAAGGTGACTATATTAATGACTGAGAGATGTGATGTGTGTTTGTATAGACATAAAAAACGTGTCTTTTTGTGAATAGTATGTATTAATGTCTAACTGGGGTCTTGCCATGTCATGATTGGAATATCGGTTATCCATATTTATTCTCCTTTCTTTCTTTTCTTCTTCTCTCCCTTTTCTAGTTAATGTGACATATGTTCTAGTTTGGATTCAATTTTTTCATTGGACACATGATGTTGAGATAGATAAAGACTAAGAGTTTTGATGATTAGAAATATGTGAAAACTTGTGTGGTTCATGTTGAGTATAAAACACTTTATTTATAAATTATCAAATTAGTTTAAAGATTTTAAATTTGAGCAAATTAGTATTTTCACATGCGTTGATTTTTGTCTATCTTTCTTTGGGTTTTTCCTATTGAATGATTGGAGTTTTGAGTAATATGTAGCAATATTTGACCATGAAGGGTGACTATATTAACGATTGAGAGAGATGGGATTTGTGTTTTTGTAGACATAAAAAAACGTGGCTTTTTTGAATAGTGTATGTATTAATGTCTAACTGGCGTCTTGCCATGTCATGACTGGAATATTGGATATCCATATTTATTCTCCTTTCTTTCTCTCTTTCTTTTCTTCTTCTCTCCCCTTTCTAGTTATTGTGACATATGTTTCAAGTTTGGATTCAATTTTTTCATTTGACACATGATGTTGAGATATTTAAAGACTAAGAATTTTGATAATTAGAAATATGTGAAAACTTGTGTGATTCGTATTGAGTATAAAACGTTCTATTATAAATTCTCAAATTAGCGTAAAGATTTTAAATTTGAGCAAAATAGTATTTACAGATATGTGTTGATTTCTGTCTGTCTTTCTTCAGGTTTTTACTATTGAATGATTGGAGTTTTGAGTAATATGTAGCAGCATTTGACCATGAAGGGTGACTATATTAACGATTGAAAGATGTGTGATGTGTGTTTGTGTAGACATAAAAAACGTGGCTTTTGTGAATAGGGTATGTATCAATAACTGGCTTCTTGCCATGTCATTATGGAATATCAGATATCCATATTTATTCTCCTTTCTTTCTTTCTTTCTTTTCCCTTTCTAGTTAATGTGCGTATGTTCTAGTTTGGATTCAATTTTTTCATTGGACGCATATGATAAATACTAAGAATCTTGATGATTAGAAATATGTGAGAACTTGTGAAATTCATGTTGAGTATAAAACTTTCTATTTATAAATTTTCAAATTAGTTTAAATATTTTAAATTTGAGCCAAATAGTATTTTCAGATATGTGTTTGACGTTTCTCTAATTTTCTATAAGCATTATGAACTAATTTATCCAGTGAAGTTTCAAATACCATTTAGGGAAGTCTTTCACAAGCTTTTGGAACTCGTTAGATTTGAGAAGTTTGTCAAGTCATTCCTTTATTTAGATGCATTAGAATCATAATACACACACGCACACATTGACGCACGCATTTCATATGATGTAATCTACATGGATGCTTAATATAAAATATAACACGCTCCTTTATCTTAGGGTATCATTTATGTTACATGAGTTACCCTAGTGCATCCCCGTCTTAGGGTATTTTTATGTTACATGTGTTGTGCTATCAATATGTTGGTAATTATTAACTAAATCTTCGGTCTTTCTCCGGATTTTTCCTATTAAATGATTGTAGTTTTGAGTAATATGTGGTAACATTTGACCATGAAACATGACTACATTATAAACTGATAGATGTGTGGATGTGTGTGTGTGTAGACTCAAAAAACGTGGCTTTTCGGAATATTATAGGTTTTAATGTCTAACTGTGGTCTTGCCATGAAATGCCTGGAATAACGGATATCCTTATTTACTCTCCTGTCTTTCTTTCTTTCTTTTCTTTTCTTCTTCTCTCCCCTGTCTAGTTAACGTGACGTGTTCTATTTGAATTCAATTTTTCATTGAAAGCGTATGATGTTGAGATAGAAAAAGACAAAATTTTGATGATGAGAAACATTGAAAACTTGTTTGGTTCATGTTGATTATAAAATGTGTTATTTATAAACTTACAAATTATTTTTAACATTATAATTTTTAGCAAAATATTATTTTCGTATGTGTGTGTTCCTCTAATTCTCTGTAAGCATTATAAATCACTTTATCAAGTGAAGTGTCAAATACTGTCTTTTGGAACTCTTTCAAAAGCTTTGCATTATATATTCTGTAATTTAGATATATAATATAAAGTACTCCCTCCGTCCCATTTATATAGGCTTGTTTTGTTTTTCCTACGGATTAAGAAATTTTATTTAATGTTATTGGAAAAACAATTTTTGTCAAAAACTTTCCTAGTTTACCCTCATTTAAGGAAGTGGTAAAGAAATAAGGGTATATTAGTAAACAAACAAAAGAAAACATTCTTTTTAAAGAAACAAGACTATATAATTGGGACAAAAAAATAAGGAAAATGAGCCTATATAAATGGGACGGAGGGAGTGTAATACGTATCTATATATAGATATATGATATAATACTAATTAAATTCAAGGTGATGTGCTGTGTCCTTAATTTCTAGATTTTATGGGTAATGCAACTATCAGCAGTTATAAGGTTAATCTAGAATTTGTTTGAGGGGTACAAATTGGACGCGAATGGCCTCATATTTTGGCTTAAGAAACATTATATTCAAACTTATGGGACTGTAGCTGTTAAATTCTATTGTTCATATCTTAAAATAACTAAATATACACGTGCACAGGGCAAGTAATAAAATATATTTTTAGTGTGAAAAGAATTATAATGCTTCACATAATCTTTCCTTACCTTTGTTGGATGCGATATGTGCAATAATTGTTAGCATGATTTGGTTGAAGCATTTTTCTTCCCGGATGTTTTGGCACGACAGAATCCTTTATTACGCACATTGTCTTTATAGTGTTCTGAAAAGGCATTTTTGTGGAATTAAAGTGTAAAGCAGGAAACTCTTGCTATTTGTTATAAAATTTGGTGCGTGAAATGTGAATACCTAAGAAACTTATTTCCTTATTAAGCTCTTGTTGATGTATGTTGGTACCCTAGGAAACCAAAAGAATAAGAAATCTTCTGTTGTTGCTGCCGTTGATTGGAAACAACCAATGTCTAAAAAAGCTAATCCAATACTGAGGTGATTTACCATTTTTAGGCAAGACAAGGCGCAAGCTTCGATGTGTTTTGAGGCATAAGCCTCAAGACAAACTACTGAACTGAGAAAAACATAAGAAAGATATGAATATGATAACAATAAATCTTAAAGCATTTTAGTCCAAAAACTGGTAAGGCTTCTACAAAAGTATATGCAAGTTGTACATCATTTTTAAGTTTGACCTTCCTAATTTTCATCATACTCCCCAACTGGGCTTCATGGTCCAGTCATTTCATTGAGAAAGAAGGAAACCACGCCAGGTTTTTTTCTGTCTGTTCTGGTGTTTTTTCAGTTTAGACTTCTACAAATAGGTTAAATTAAGTGTTAGTGGAATGTCTTCTAATTAGGTCTAATGGAGATCATATTAGATATTATATGTAAGGTTTGCCGAATCTAGATACTTACTCTAAGAAAAAGGAATGAGGGTTTAGTTTTAAGGATTTTCTAGTATTTTATGTTATTTCTTTAGTTAAAACCCTATGTAAATGGGCTTATGCATTGTCTCTTACATACCCTTTATTATTGAATACAAGCGTATTTCTCTCTTTAATTCTTCTCACTCATTGTTCTCTACACCTTTTCCTCTTTCTTCCCCTTCTATCTCCCCACTCCTTACTTTTCTGTTCTTCCCCCTATCTCCACTCTTTTTAATGGACGTCTCGCTTTTTGGTTTGGTAAAACTGTTTTTCTACCAATTCCATTAGATTTTCCTACCCCCTAGTTTTCTATCAGGTTGCTTTGCCTTGTATCTTAGCAGAAGGTTGACTAAGATGGACTACATTCTTTTCTCCTTTAGATTATAACTTTATTTTAGGATGCTGTAATTGTACAAGGCATATTTTATGTTAGCTGATATCAACTTGCCCTTCCTGCTACTTTAAACACCATTAGTTTAATAAGCCCAGTGGCCCCAGTCTATGTTTGAATGTCGCTAAGATCTATGATCTTGCTTCTGTTTCATTAGGCATATTCATTTTGTACGAAATGCCAGGTATATCAAGTTTCCTTTTGTACTATAAAGTTAATATTTGCATCTTCCTATTGTCTCCTGTCTTGGGATTCCGCTGCTTTGCTTGGATAATTTTTGGTTTCAATTTTTGCATTTGTTAATTTTTCTTGTGAGACTGTCTTGAATCCTTTATAGTATTTGAACTTTACCAGCTAGTGCTCTTACATGTTCAAATTTCTGAGCTGAATCAATGTAATCGAGTTATCTTTTTTGTTGAGTTTAAATTGGGAAAGATTAATTGTAGTAAAAATTGTTCGACCACGATGGATTTTTTTTGTGAGAAAACTTAGATACAATGACACAGTTTGGTTCTCCTCAAGGAATTATAGTAAATCCGAACTCAAAACATTTTAACAACAAATTAAACCTATTATAATTATGTCAATGGATAAGGTTCCTGCTGAAGGCCTTACTATCGTTTTACAAGAAACAGTGTCTATTTTTGGAGTCAACAACTTGTGCTGGACTCTTTGGATCCGTCCCCACTATTTATAAATATTATTTTATTTCTTTGGTGCTTCGATTACTTCATGTAATGCATTTATGCATGTCTTCACACTAATCAACTAATGTTTTTATTGGTTTCTAGTTTTAGAAATGCAATGTTTTCTTGTCAATCTCAACTATCAATTTTCATTCGACTGTTTCTGCAGATTCCTCGGAAGCACGAAGGTGCATAGTAAACCTTGGAAGCTTCTTGTTTTATAACAAAAAAATCATAGAAATGTTGTTCTTGTTGCTGGCTGTTGGATCTTTTGGTTGATCTGTGATTGAACAGGGCCCGGCCCTGCTTACATTGTAATGTACTACATTCTACATGTATAATTATTTTTATGTACTTGTTTCCTAGTATTGACATTGGTTCCTTTTTTATTTTTCTTTTGTTTGTGTATAATCCTTGTGATTTTGTTGATTTTTTCCCCTTTGGTATCAAGGAGTTGATGAAATTGAGCATAGAGCTTTTGATGTTGATTTCTTTGTTAGCTAGTTTTATTTTTTCCATTTCTACTTTGCAAAATGAGTATCCAAGTATCAAGCAATTGTAAGTCTAGAGGTCAAGCTTTAACTTAGCAATGTGAGACGCAATTGAAATTATTCTCGGTCATTTGCTATTCTAAGTTGTGCTTAACTTATTAGCAAAGCAAGATGCAACTGGAGGTGTTGGCACAAAAATTTTGATTTCAAATCAGTAATTGAGATATGAGCCTCCTGTGTCAAGAACTGTATGCTGAGACGACCTTTCGTATGTATTATTGTGAACTATAATAATATAAAAAATCGGGTATTTCATAATGTAGAGTTTCTCCTACTTCCTATAGGTAGGATTTATCTTGTATATCCGCTTCATCAAGTTAAACCTCTTTTTTTACTAGTCAAAAAAACACAGCTTGACGTCACGTCAGCCGGGGGCATTTGTTATCCTAGCTACCACGGGTAGGAAGTTAGCTCTGATCATCATAACCGTTGACAATCTAGAAGGTAATGGATCTTGCCATCTTGGCTTGTAGATCCAACATTGTTTCAATACGAAACTATCTAGGGTGAAAGAATGTAAGCAGATATATAAGGCTTGCACAACTCCTCTTAACAAAGCAACTCTTCCACGATCCTTATAGCTGCCAAAAAAAAAAACGAATTTATTAGATTTGGAGAAAATAATGCTTTGTTTTTGGTTTACGTTTGTGGCATGAAAAAGGGTAGGTGTATGAACTATGAACGATAATGGAATGGTTAACTGTGTATAAGACAATTGATCGAATTGTCTATACGACCATGTTTGATGCACAGTAAAAAATGTGGTTGAAAATCAATTTTAAAAAAAAAAAAAAAATTTTAAAAATAAAATTTCCCAAAAATGTGGATCACACGTTAAAATTTTAATAATAAGAAAACCAATGCTAGCTGTGACAGGTTAAGTAGGGTCAATTCAATAATAAATATTTGAGTAAAAAGTTATCTGTGATTGTTTTAAGAATTTCCTTCTGATTTGACTTTGATTTGAACTTAAAAATAATTTTACTGAATCTCAGATTGGATTGAGAGAATCCACTTTGGGATTTGAAATCTGAATATTCAAATATAATACAATTAATGACATTGTAATCGAAAATAAGTTGACGAACGATTATAAGTAATTTACTTCTCCAGTTTTTTTATATTTATTTTGGCCGAATTAGTTTCGAATTGCAATATCAACAATTTTATCTCCGTCAAATTGTGACCGTGAGATACAAATTTTTTGAATGCCACATTTGCATCTAAAAACCTCATTATAAATTGCACTCGCATATATATTCAGATACTCGTGTGAATAATAGATTAACTGAGACTTTAATAAAAGTGACGTTGTATCTTGAGTTGTTAAGTTTTGTATGGCATAAATTTTGGTACGCATTGGAAAGAAACACTACATCGATAATGTATGACCTTTCAAATTAATATTACACCGACCTCAAAAAGTTTGTATCAACTCCATCAATTTCAAATCTCCATCCGTCGAGGGAAAATATCTCATTTACAATATGTACATCGCATCAACAATTCATATCCACTCAAAGAATTCGTTTGAATGCATATAAAATCAAAATCCAAGAAATGATAAGGGTTGGTGAAAGTTTCAGTCAGTTGATATGAAATAGCCAAAATTTTAGACAAATACTGCAAACATGACTGCAAGAAAAAAACTCGTCAAGCCATAACTTGCATAAATCGATACCAGTCATTCAATATCTGGGGCACACTTCTTTTTGAACTTGTTATTTTCTTATAAATAAGGAGTTTTGTATTATCATAAAAAAGAGAGTAAGGTTAGAGAAATATGGTATGTGAGTTATTCTTGAATTTTTCTTATGATCATAGCCAGTGGCGGACCCAGGATGTAA
>CAIGRL010167748.1:0-21296 GCA_903798325.1 Fraxinus xanthoxyloides | reverse complement strand
ATTTGCTTGAGGGTGGTGAGGTGTGGAAAAGTGTTTTTTGATTCCTAGCTCCTTGTAAACTTCTCAAACTTTCTTGTTGTCAAATTATCCACATTGTGTGATATGATTATGTGGGAAATACCAAATCGATATTCTTCCAAAGATATTTAGAATTGTTGGCTTCTATGATTTTGGCCAAAAGTTTAGAATCTACCCACATAGTGAAATAATCTATGGCAATAATTGTGTAGCACACACTTCCTCTTTTTTAGGCATAGGACTTATGACCCATTTGGCAAAAGGGCCACTGGTTGGACACAGCCATGATCTCTTGGGAGGGTTATATCTATATGGTTGCAAAGCATTGACATTTGTCGCACTTTCACACAAATTGAAAGGCATCATTTTTCAAGATAGGCCAATTGTTCCCCTGTTTAAGCACCTTCTCTGCGTACATGTCCTCCAATATGAATTCCACATACAACCTCATAAATTTCTTTAAAGACATACGTCGCCTCCTCTCATGTGCATTGAGTGAGGGATGATGAGTAGCTTCTTTTGTATAGCACGTCATATTGCAAATGTAGTGTGTTGCTCTTCTCTTAAGCTTGTAGGATTCATCCTCATTATTAGGGAGAACTTGATATTTGAAGAATGCTATGATTGGTTACATCCATGAAGGGTAACTTCTATCTACATCTCCTCCTTTCCTTTGGATATAGATGACCTAAAGAAGTGTTCAATGCCACTATCTTGAGCACCTTAGAATCTTTGTTACTTGCTGGTTTGGATTGTGCATCAACATGGGCATTTGCAAGGAGTGGAATTTGTGAGTTAAACTTTCAAAAGCTGGAAAGAAATCTATAACCTGCTTAAGGTATACAGCCATGCTCATTTTTTTTGGTGGTGAAGTTTCCATTGACTTAGCTCACAACTAGATGGGAGTCGCTACTAACAAGCAATCATTTCACTTGCATTTCTCGAGCTAATTTGAGGCCAGCTTGAAGGGCCTTATATTCTGCAACATCGTTGGAGGCCTTGAATCTAAACCTGACTGTACAATTAAGCTTATGGTCGTCTAAACTTATTAAGACCACTCATGCTCCGGAGCCCGCCTCTTCAAAAGAGCCATCGACGAAAAGGCTCCAAGTCGAGGTCTCAACAGGTTCAATCGTCACCTCAATTTTTATGGATGTTGGGAAATTCCACCATCAAGTCTGCAATGCATTGATCCTTGATGGAGGTTCTCAGTTTGAATGTGACGTCAAATTCACTCAGCTCTATAGCCCATTTCATCAAGCTACCAAAAATGTCTAGCTTTTGAAGTACCCACTTAAGTAGAAAATTCGTTAGCACATGGATGATATAGGCTTGGAAGTATAGTCTCAACTTCCTAGAAGCAGTCATAAGAGAGAAGGTGAGCTTCTCCATATTTGGGTAGAAAGCTTCCACTTGTAAAAAGGATTTGTTCACATAGTAGATATGCAGGTTGCCTTCTTCTATGATAAGAATTGAGTTGACAATCTCTTCAGGGATGGCCAAATACAATAGCAAGGGCTCATCAGCTTTAGATTTGGAAAGAAATGAAGACCTGGCGGAGATGTCATAGCCTCTTCAGTCTATCCATTAGAACTTCTTCCCTCATTTAAGAATTATGAAGAAATGAAGGTATTTGTCAATGACTTTAGAGACAAAATAGTTCAAGGCTGCTACCCACCTAGTGAGGCTTTACACATCTTTTGGTTTCTTATATGACTTCATATCTATTAAGGCCTTGATCTTCTTAGGGTTGGTCTCAATGCTTCTTTGGTTGACTGTGTAGTCTAAGACTTTTCTAGAGGCAACATCAAATGTGTACTTAAAGGGGTTCAACCTCATCCTATACAGTGATTCGCCTCACCTCGTCAATGGAGGTTCGACGGGGTTCATCACTTCGACTACAAACAACCTCAAATAGGCCACATAGGATAGTGATGTGGAGTGCATGAATGAGTTCTCTTACTACCGCTCTTAGAGTGTTGTTGGATGAGACTTAACAATTTAGTTGAACAATATTTGTTCTTAAATATGTGTTATTTTATAGCTATCACAAAATAATACTAGGAAATTTAAAGAATTAAAATGGTGTTGACCTTTTTTGGTAGGGATGACATAGTCACCAGATGTCGCGTCCTCTCACATCCATGTAAGCCTTTTGTCTTGCACACTTCGAAAAATCTCAAGTCACGATCATGTACACTTCGACGGTCAAGTCAGTCAATGTATAAGTGAAGGGATGTAGAATGTTTTGTATTTCAACATAAATTTGATTATATTCGACGATATCTGCACTTTGACACTAGAGTTTAGAATGAGCCGAACAAGATCTAATTTTTGGAATGCATGGACCACTGTTATTGATGTTGATGATCATCCCCAATTCCTTCACATTAGAGTTGAGGATCCCAGAATAGTGCATCTCATCTATCTGACTCCAGTCCATGCTTCATGTGATGTTGCTAGTGGGAGGATTTTTGGGCATGTCTTCACCATATTTCCCTCGATATGGACAACCCTTGGCTAGTTGGAGAAGATTACACATGATGGTGAGTGCACTGGTCATAATACTCATGATTGAGTCACTACTACTTTCTCTGATATGAGGCTAGACCGTGGTTTGGACGACGTTGGTTACCTTGAAAATCGGTATACTTGGACTAATGGCCGAGTCAAGAAGAGACTAGATAAGATACTCATTAAATCTATAGCTGCACATTCTGTTGATAGCTTACAGTAATACACTTGAATTGGACTTTATCTAATCATTCACCTTTACTATTTCAATGGGTTTCAAATGATGATTTGGGACCTATATCTTTCAAATTCCTCAATGTTTGGATGAAGCATCATGATTTTTCAGCCTTTATCCCTTAGAAGTAACCACTCCTTACTCATCTTATGGGGATGACTGTTCTCTGGGAGAAGTTCTATGAGCTGAATTAGGGATTGTGTTGGTGGAATCAACAAGTGTTCGGTAATGTTTTCCAATAGGTAAGGAATGTTGAGGATAGGGTTGATGATATAGAGATAGTATATGAGCTACACCGGAGATTCACAACTTACTTCATCATGCTTAGGCAATTTTGCGTCAGACTTTATCTATTGATGAGGGTTTTTGGAAGCAAAAGGCTAATTCACATTGGGTATGTGAGAGAGATCACAATACTAGATATTTCCATGCGATAGTTCAGGGATGCAGGATCAAATCACGTATCAGGTCCATCAGGACTTAGGTAGGGAAAATCTTAGCTATTCCTGTTGACATTCAGACTTCGTCTATTTCGTTCTACTTGGATCAAATCACGTATCTCATCCACAGCTTTTGGATATCATCCCCAAGCTTTTGATGGAGGATGATAATTTGGCACTAAATCATCCCCCTTTAATTCATAAGGTATGTGATGCGGTTTTCAATATAAATGCTAATAGTGTTGCTGGCCCGAATAGGTTCTTATCCCTATTTTCCTAGCATTTTTGGTACATTATTCAGAATGACGTATACATGGTAGTCTTGGACTTCTTTGATGGCAGCCATCTTCCACAGGGTTTTGCTGGAATTATTGAATTTCTCTCAAAAAGGGATGATGCTTGCATGTGGATTGAGTTCAGACCTATTAGTTGATATATAGTGTTCAATAAGCTTATTACTAAACTTTTGAACACGTGGTCGAGTACATTGTTACTGCGCATTATCTCTCCTCCACATAACGGCTTCATCCCTTGCCACCTGATTGGGGACAATGTCTTATTAGCTTAAGAGCTTCTCCAATGCTAGAGTACGAGGGGATAACACTATGCTGAAGCTAGATATGGCTAAAGCATATGATTGCATAGACTAGGGCCTCCCCGAGGCTATCATGAAGAAATTCGAGAGCATCTTTCCACATTTCATGTGGGACTCCAAAGAGCAGGCATGACGTTTGGATGATATGGTAGACACCTTCTCCATGAAGCTCTGGTGGTTGCTCCATTCTCTGAGATCACTTTGGGCTCAATATTTACTGGGCAAGTATTGTATGAGGACACATCCTTCACTTGCAGTAGCTCCCAACTCAACTTCTCCTTCCTAGAAGAGACGAAAATAAGTTGGGCCCTAGACATAGCCACACATTGCATGGCACCTCTGAGTAGGTCAAATATTCTTTTGGTATGATTGTTGGATGGGTGAGACCACATTGGTATCTTTATTCCTACACCGACAACATACATCTGCAAGGGTGGAGGATATTTTTATGATAATGGGTGGGATATATGACATTTATAACATGTTATTCCTCTTCTTATGGTGGTACAAATAGGGGCTATATCTTTATGTGCAAATTACTCAAATCATTTTATTTGGTGGGATACATCAAATGGCAGCTTCACTGCCAAGTCAACATAGCAGCTCGTATGTATGGGACACCAGTATCAGGATTCATATCGGCTACTATGGAGCTCTATTTTACCAGTTACTGTCTCATTCTTTTGCTGGAGGCTATAGCACAACCTCATTCAAGTAGATGTGGTTATTCAGAGAAGGATTGGATGTCAATTGGCCTCTTATTGCCAGTTTTGTTTTGAGAGCAAGACTATCAATCACATCTTCACTAGCAGTATTTCTCTCCTCTCGGAAGACCTCTCATCTTTTCTCTCATGTGATTCTTCTCTCTTTTTCCCTCTTTTAGCCACCTCACTATTTTCTCTCTTACCTGCCAACTCATTTTTTCTCTCTTGCCCTCTTGCTTATAGTTTTCTCTATTTTCCTCTCTTTCCGTCTCTTTTCTTATTCATTTTTCAGTTTGATTTGGTCTTCATACACTTGTGCCGATTTTAATGGTGCAAGTGTAATAGATTTTCCACCCTTGATAAGCTGTGCCTATTTTTATACCCATCATGTATTACATTCCTATCATATTGCCATTGTCTCCTCAACAAGATATCACCCACATGTATAGGTACTACATCACACAATACTTCGTCATGATAACTACCAATTGAAANTCTCTATTTTCCTCTCTTTCCGTCTCTTTTCTTATTCATTTTTCAGTTTGATTTGGTCTTCATACACTTGTGCCGATTTTAATGGTGCAAGTGTAATAGATTTTCCACCCTTGATAAGCTGTGCCTATTTTTATACCCATCATGTATTACATTCCTATCATATTGCCATTGTCTCCTCAACAAGATATCACCCACATGTATAGGTACTACATCACACAATACTTCGTCATGATAACTACCAATTGGAAGACTTATCAACACCCTTCTATTCACCTTAAATTTTCCACACTCATTCAACCACTGTAACCTATGGGCCTAGGGTGTTTAAGCATAGTTAATTCCAATTATTCCACCAGATTATTGCTAGCTACATTTGTACAATTCCCACCACCAATGACCATACTACATACTTTTCTCCTAGAAACAACACCATCTTCCTTTTGATGTCCTACTTCGTTTCAAGGATGAGTTTGAACCCCAAAGCACCTAATGAGTACCTTGTCATCCCCTTCCTTCTCAATTGCCTTTCCACCTTCATAGCCATGTGTAGCATGTCTTCGAAATCCACATAGTGTTGCAATTCCACTACATGAGCTATGTCCCAATTCAACCCATTCAAAAACCTGACCATGGTGTCCTCTCGATCCTCTTCCACATCTGCCCTAATCATCAACAAATCCATCTCCTTATGATAGTCCTCCACACTCTTCAATCCTTGGTAGAGGCTTTTGTAGTTTTTGATGAAGCGCTCGGTGGTACTGACTAGGTACAAACCTGTTCCGCATGATAGCTTTCAAGTCCTCCCTTGTATTGATCGATCGTTCACTATTTCTCCTCCTCGTTGTCACCACTTGATCCCACCAAGTGATTGCATAGTCGATAAATTTAAGGACCGCTATCTTCACCTTCTTCTCCTTCGAATAGTTGTGGCAGTCAAATATCAACTCAACATTTTTCTTCCACTCCAGGTAAGTCCGAATCACTCATTCATTTGAATTGTGGAATGGACATTTTTATGTTGCCCATATTCCCATCTACCTCATCTCCAACCAAGTTTCTACCCATTCATTTAAGCATAGATCCTAGATTTCCCACCCTACCCATTTCAGTCTCGATTACTTCCTCATCATCCACATCACTCCCATAATCATATTCTTCACGCACCTCCATTCTAGTCTCCCACATTTCCTGTCTCCGTATATTTGGAACTCTCCTACGCAAGTTGGCAAACTCCATGTCTTGTCTATCTAATCTATGCCGCACGTCTTCAAATAACCGTTCAAACCTATGTATCATCTCATCCAACATGTTGGTTTGGTTGTTGTCTCAGTCTGGTGTTCATCCGTCCTTGTCAGATATCCTAAATCTAGAATTTATTTTTGCCTCACAAATGTGTGCTCGTGTATCACTCAATTCAAAATTTTTCCTCTATTGATCTCACCACTATTTCTTTTTCCACTCAATGCTTTCCTCCATGTACTTCAAAGGAAAAATTTGAACTCAACCAAGAATTACTCTCATAGAATTCAAACAAAGATTTTGAGTGAGATTCCGGATATTTTGAAGACTCAAGAAAGAAAAGGAATTGAATTGGAAGATTGGAATGGAATTCGAATTCAATAAAGTGGTTCTTGAATTTGACACAATAGATAACGTAATTGACTGGCAATTTTCGAGATAAATAATAACAAATATACATTTTTTAACTTCACTGTTCACTGAATTTTAGGAATTTTTTTTTTCAAATTTTTTCTTTCGAATTTCTTTTACTCGGAATTCAACTATGACATCGGTAAAGAAAACAGAAGTTGATTTGGACACAAAATGAGCACAAAAATAACTTTTGAATTTTTGACAGAGAAGTTATGGATCAAAAGACTTAAATAGAAGAACGAGAGAAAAAGGAAATAAAAACTCAAACGAAAAAAAGGATATAACCTTGATTTTGGAGCCTAAGCTCTGATACCAACTGATGTGAACCCATGTAGCGAAGAACTACGAACCTATGATTAGATTGAAATCGAACACAAGATAGCCAAAATAATCAAAGTTTTGGATTTGACCTTCTTGATTGAATATTTGAGAATCTCACCGGGTTGATTTGAACGCCATAAGAAGAATTTTGATAAGTTCGTAATTTGTCCAATGAAGAACAAGAATTCGAAAACAAATTGCGTCTCAATAATCTTAATAATAATGTTGTTTTTACAATGAAGAAGTAAAATCCTATTTATACTAGCCCTAAAATCAAGGTAAAACCATGCATAATATTCTCAAGATTACAAAATTAAGGTAAGATTATAATTCTATTGCAATTAGGAAATCTGCGAAAAAGGAAAAGTATCTCCTCACTTGTCGCCCATGTGACCGCATGGTAGAATTCGATGCGGTCGCATGGTGCTTTCTACTGTGCGGTCGTATGGTAGTAAATTTGACCGTCATCTTCGTCCACTAGAATCAAGTTGCTCCAGCCCATTTCGCCCATCGACCCCAACACGGAACTTGCTCCTTTCTTCGCCAAGATGACCATATCATCAATAGTAGCTTGAACAAGCAACCACATTGCCTCTTTCACCCTCTTTGCCCTCGAATGTGTCATTGAACCTCCTTCGATAATCAATAGGTCTTTCCCGGGACTTGACTTTGATGCACTTAGCTCCATTCTCACATTCCCCTTCCTCGTCTTCCTCTGTTCTGGTTTGGTGGCGTACTCAATCAGTCGGATCTGTCAAGATCAATATTGGTAGATACGTCAATGATGGTTTTGAGTGTGGGGAAGGCATCATTAGAGGTCATGCAGGTTTCTATATTAGGGCTTTCTCAGCTTCGTACGGATCGTGCATGATATTAGAGGTAGAGCTCAAGGCTATTCTTGATGGAATTTTACTAGCTAGAGGACTCATAAATATGGAACAAGCAAGATGACAAATGGAAAATTTTTCTTATTGAATGTGTATTGAAAAAAATTCTTCCAATGCTACTTTATATTTTTCTTTTTAGATTTCAAAAAGCCCTGCTCTCATTTACAAATACTTCCTATATATAATGTTTTGGTCGATGTGGTATCCGTTGGATCAGAACCACATAGCCTCATCTCCTTGACTAAGACTGCTTCACTGTCTATCATATAATAAATACATTAACAATAGGCCAGCCACACCTGACATTCTTTATTACAAATATTACATCAATCATTCCGAAAGTTTGTTTATTAATCATTTTAGAGACAGCTTCAGTTTCAAGAATTTTGAATGAACTAAGTCTTATGTTCGTATCAGTCTTCTATGTGAAGAGCTTCGTCATCTTCTCCGACCTATTTAGGTAGCACTTTGGCTTTACATGCTTTGGCCATCTAGGTAGTGCTTAGGCACTATAGCTTTAGCCATTCACTTGATCTCTTAAATTTGACCTATAGACTTTCACTGACTTCTTTCCACGTGGATTTTTGACTTGAACCTCGATGGCGAGGCATAACAATAGTCTCCCAAGTCTAGACATGATTATTTATGTAATGCATGGATTTGTATGTACAAAAATTTTGTTAGGGGGTGGTCTTTACCACACCACAATATTCCCCCAATAAATATTTATATTATAGTTAGAACTTAAATGTACCTTGTACGAATTACATGTTAGTGTTGTATGAAGTTGTGTACCTTGTGACATCTCACTTTTTGGACTAGTTCTAAAGAATGTCATTGAGACACATTAAGTTCGAGGTTATTTTATCCGAAGTGACTTTATACATCTGAAGTCTTACCCGAACTGGTTAAGGTGAAGGGACTCCTTCATTTGATGAGGCTTAATTCACTAATTACGAGAAGATGTATTTCTTTAAAAAACATTTAAAGAGCACCAGGCGTTGTCATTACTTCAAATGATTTGCTGTTTTTATATGTTTTCAAGAAAAAACAACTGAAGCATTTCATCTTCCAATACACGTGGCATTGCATTTAATGCGTAATGATTACTATTGTGCGTACATCTTGCAAAGTTTTGGGCTCGTGAAGAAGACGCTCTGATCTGGGTCATAGAAGACAAAGTGGCAAATGGATTGAGTGGCTCAGATCTAAACCTCAAATGAACATTCAGATGAACCAGATCGACATCTAATGGCTAGGATTAAGAGCTTCTGCTTATAAGAGGCAACTTTTATGGCAAAAAAATCATTTTACCTTTCACACAATCAGCATTCGTATCTTCCAGAATCTTCTCATTTTCTTTCTTTCTCCTTCACAAAATTTCTCATTTCCGGTGATTCTCCTTTACCATTCTTCCATTCAATTTGTAAGTATCTTAAAACTTTTTCTAAAAATCAATGGCACATTCATACTCTACTGGGGTATATAGATGCTGAGATGGTTGTACAAATAACCAATACAAACGACTTGGTTCGAGCCATCCAAGTTAGGCAGAGTGTTTTGCCTTCTAGGGAGGGATGGAGAAACGACAGGATAGCTTGGGAGGTAGTCAAAATCCCTTCAACCGTAAATCCATCACACTTAGCCAATTTTAGAGAAAAATACTATATCCTTTACGATATAGAACTCATACCCCCACTCTTGATGAGCGAGCCTATTTTCCTAGATAGGGTTACATTGCTATCACTAAGTTCGTTCTGAAGGTACCCATTCTTTAGGGCTGTTCTGAGGTTGTACGAGCTGGCTCCCACCCATTCTTAGGGTTGCTCTGTGGAAGGAGACTTCCCTTAGAGGTGACATGTCCCTCCAAGTCTTTCAAACCATTTTCCAACCCAGGTTTTAGAGAAAGTGGGTTCAAAATGGTGGCATTCCTTATGTCCGTGGGGGTCACATTCCTCCTTATCTTGGGCCTTCTCTCGTCCATCAAAGGATGGAAGGAGATATAGTTCTAGATATGGGAAAAGTGGCAAGAACGTGAACGTGACACAGCCCCCACATAAGAGTTCCGACCTCCTACTTTGAAGCCCGTGAGTGTTGTATCTGCCTCTTGATTTTTAAGTATTAATGATTCTGATGTTAACCTTTTGTTGATGTCCTGTAGGGTCTATTGAAAAATTCAAGTTCAGCCAAGAAGAGTGGGAGGTTCTTGCCAACATATCTCATTCTCTCATGAATTTGAGCGTATGATTCTTTCCAAACGATTTTTTGAAGATTTATGTCTAATGTCCAGAAGAGACAGTATTCCTTCACTATTAATCTTATTCTCTTGTTTGCATAACCGTCGCCGACTTTGTCTTTTACCTTTGTAGACAACTTTTAGAAGATGTTGTAAAGCATTACATCACCCACTTTAACTTGATGGATGCGTACCAAAGCTTTGCTAAGTACTCGCGGAGATACGCCTATATTAAGATGGTGGAGTGTACTGAAGTCAACTTTCAAACCTTCAACACTTCTGAGTTGAGGTCAGAGTTTCTAGATAAATGAGAGCAAGAGCCTCAAACTCCAATAGAGGGTAGCCACATGATCGAGATTGAAGATGATGCAGCTAGGGAAACTTCCGAAGCCGTGGCTCCCAATGCAATAATTCCTTTTGTAGCTCCGCCTCCCCCATAAGTATAGCTAATAGGCTTTTTGCGTTGTAAATGACATCGGCCAACAATTTGTAAATAAATATTTATTGAATAAATAAAATTATTTTTTGCTTATATATTTGTGTTATTTACTTTTTTGTGCTTCATGCATTGCAATGTAAGTGTAGTTCAAACTAATTCTGCTTTAATTGTACTTTTGAACCTATAATTTTACACAAGTTTTAGAGGGTTGTTTACCTTTTGAATATCTGAACATTTGCACAGCCAATGTTTATGAACTGAAACTCTACAGCACCACAGACTTTTTGTTTAAGACTTGCTTAGTTGCAATTTGTACAAGTGCTGGGAGTTCACTTGCCTTTCATTGCTTCTCGAAGTATGGTGTTGAGTGGTTTGCCTATGCCGAGGCTATGCTAAGCAGTTCGCCTATGCTGAGGCTTCCTTAAAAAAATTTGTTGTTAAAGGCATGTGTCATACTTCGCAAGCACAAAGGTGGCCCATCTTAGGATCCAACTATTTGTTGAGGTGCCCACACTTCTCTGAATAGGGACGGCTCGTCTATGCAGATGCACTTTTTATTTTTCAAAAAATTAACTTAATGAGAATTAAAAAGCGATTTAATTTGATGGAGTATAATTTTCCGAAACATGAGGTTGAGCGGTTCGACCATGCTAAGGAGTCCTTAACAACTTTGGTTGTTAAAAGCATGTACTGCACTTCGCTAGTAAGGAAGGGATCCAGTTTGTCATCGAAGTGTACACGCTTCCCCGTACAGGGACGACTCGTCTATGTGGAGGCTTCCCCTTTGACATTTATAAATATGGGGATGTTTTAGTATTTTTTACCTTTTGCAAATTTAATTTAGATTGCAAATGTTCTTTCTTGAACGAAAGGTTGAGCTATTCGCGCACTCTAAGGCTTCCTTAACAACTTTTGTTGTTAAATGTATGTGATACACTTCGTGAGTAGGGAGGTGGTCCACTTTGGGATCCAAATCCTCGTTGAAGTACCCAATCTTCTTTGCATAGGAAGGTGCTTCTCCTAGGACTTTTGTAGCTCTAATTGACAAACACTTTAGTAAAAGTCAATTCTGTTGAATTAAAAACAGTACAAACTGGGTATTTATATTATTACTAGTATTACTTCCGTAGATGCTCCACATTCCATTGATGAGGTTGTGTCTTTCCATCTATATTTTCAATTTCGTAGGTTTCGGGCCGAACCTCTTCCTTGATACGGTAGAGGCCTTACCAATTAGGACCAATGGTTCCCGTACCATGTTCTTTGGAAGATAAGAAGGCGCCAATTCATTCAAGCGAAATGACTTCTTCTTCACTTTTGAATTGTAGTGTCTAGTCATTTTCCGCTGATAAATAGCCAATTTCGCCTAAGAGTCATCCCTCATTTCCTCGAGGAGGTCTAGTTTGCATCTCCTTAGCTCGTCATTAGATATTTCGTTGAGATGAATTCGACGAGAAGATATTAGGCCCACTTCAACTGGGCTCATGGTCTCAGCCCTGTAGCCATAGAGAAAAAATTTTCTCCTATAGCAGTCTTACTTGTAGTTTGAATGGCCCATAGGACTTGAGGTATGGATCTGTTCTATTAGGACTCCATTATATGTTAGGGTATCATTGTATAATATATATTTGGAGTAGTTGTAAATCTTGTAATCATCTTTTATATTATAAATTTTCTATTCTTCTATCCGTGGTTTTTTTCGTCTTGGGTTTACACGTAAATCGTGTTCTTATTCTTGTTTTATCTATTATCAAGTTTTGTTTTTCATAACAATTCATTTGAAAAAACAGAATTTGATTAATACTTCAATCATCCCATCTTATCTTGACATATCACATTTTCTATATAAATGGAAAGACGATGAGGTGTAATGTATTAAAGTCTCAAAAGAATGTTTTAATGTCTTTGGGTTTGTTAATTAAGGGGTCATGATATGTCGATGTATCACAAATTTGTCAGAAGCATAGTCAAAGAAACAGTAAGTTCAAGACAACAAATATAAACTCCAATTATGATTCAACCCTTTCATCCTTTACGTTCTCCTTTTTAAAACTACGATGAAAAAAAATGGAAAACACGCATCAAAATTGATTTCCCTCAAATTGAGCAGTTTAATAATTTCTATTTTTCTTTTCACTCACTGTGCTGATGCTCTCTATTGTTTTCGAATCACAACAGGTGAACATTGATGGGGCGGGGCATGGCGGGATGGGCGCCATCCCTTATTATGATGACATTAAAATGACAATTATGCTCATTCAAAATAGACATGCTTTAGTAACTTTTATTTTTATACTATAGTTCGGAAATTTGTAATTAGACATGTACGTCTTGAACTTGACGTGAATATGGACCTGTAAATACTATGTGACTAGTCAAACTTTTAAGGAAATTTTAATTTGATTATTATATATGATTTTGTTACAGTTAGGCTTAACAAACAATTTAACGATGGAATATGCAAAAAGAGGTCAATCAGAATATTTATTTTATTTTTAATTGTTACTTATCGTTCTGAATTTCCAAAAAAAAAAATGCAGTCCTCAACCGAGACAAATTTGAAAGATGGTTTATGTTACACCTTTATACACGAGGACCCTCACGTGGTCTCAACAAACCTATGTGGCAAACGGTTTAATGGTCCCACACCTTGTACAGTAACGTGAGCCGAAGTTCGACTGACCCTCAAGCATAAATGACCCCATTACACCCAAACCACATGGGAAGAGCCGGTCTAGGACGAGGAGGTGAAGAGAGCTTAAATAGATCTTGTATTATGAAATTGACAAGACAACTCACTATCATCGCTGCCATCGCCAACTCATTTGGCCTTAGGGATACAAAAGTGGTATTAGCATTTAAGGTTGTGATTGATTGATGCCTATAAAAAGAAAGTTCAATCATTTGGATGAGGCCACGGACATTGTCATCCAACGGCATTCATTCGTCTTTCCCAAGTATAAAAGCTCACACTTAATGCTATCCGAAAGTAATGCAAGTTTAGACTCTCAAAGCTATATTCTTGCCACCATACTTTCTACTCATTTCTCCCCAAAGCTGACCCCTCCTTTTTTTATACTGGAGGCTCATGATTAAAGCTCTCCCACACTCATATGGTTATTTCTTTAACTGACTTGACCGTCGGAGTACGTGTGATTAGCTCCACCCCTTCCGGAGAAGGCCATGTGTGACTAACGATTTGTCCAAGTGTGTAGGGACCAAACTTGTATGGACGCGAGAGGTCTTGGAATTTTTTGGCCACATCATTGGTATGTTTTTTGGGGTCAACAGATTGGCATGATACGTGGGAAATTAGATACTATAACCACGAGTGTCCTTGTTGTAAAAGCCATCAAAAGTAAGCAGAACCTTGAAAAAAGGCTTGTTTCTTGAAGAAAGAACGATGCAGAAAGGAAGCACTCAGAAACTTGGTTTTAGTTCAAAGTCAAGAACACATTATGAGTTCCATCCTCTATGGCTCGCAAGGCAAAAATAGACAACTAGAGGCTTCTAAAGAAGAAGTCCTTCGTACAAATATGAACATGCATCGTCCCCATCACCAACACAGGCGAAGCGATACCACAGCACGTCTAGCCAAGGAAGTATGGAAGATGGCCACAGACAAGAGGAACATAGCCATGCTACAGTGCAAAGTTCCTCATCCAAATGCACCAACAGGCGGGGTATCAAATGCCCCAATAGGGAATGTTTCCCTAAGAAGGCGAGGAAAATGAAATGATGACATGTACTCAAATGCACAGAAGGGAGCTTAGCCCAGTGGAAAGAGAGGCGTGAATGGATAAGTCCACAAATTACGCCACTAGCTGACCCGATGACAACATGTTACATGAGGGTAACTTTTCCCAAAATATGCTCAGGAACGTAGACCCCAGAGCTCCACCAATGTTTTTGACATGATCAGAGCATCAAGGCCCGTAATAGGTCTCGTCAATCCCCCCATTCAAAGAGGACCAGACCGTGATCAAGGATTTGAATCTCAGAGGGTTCTTCCCCAACTAGAAATAGGAGGGAGATAAAGGACGCTGTGAACTTGAGAAAAATGATTCAGACGGTCCATGTAGTTCCTTTGAAATGGATGATGATGACGAAAGTCCTCCAATTTCCAATAATTGAATAGCGCCTCTATCCCAGATCACTTCGTACCACCAAAGATACCCAAATATGAAGGAAATGGCGACCCGACGAAGCACCTCAACGATTACAAGACCCATATGTCTATAAGAGGAGCATTGTCGTTGCTAAAGTACAGAGCTTTCTATCTCACATTGACTGTGGCTGCTGAAATTTATATAGTCGTATTCTGTCGGCAGCATCAGAAGTTGGCCGATCTAATGAAGGCCTTTCTAAACTAATATTTATCCAATAAAAAAGGAGAAGCCCCAATCCAGAGGTTGCAAGACATGAACCAGCAAGCAGGCAAAACTCTGAAAAGCTACCGACACGATTCACAGATGAAATGAAATATTGTGAGTAGGACACGAATAGGGAGGCCATTTTGGCTTTGAGATGAGGCCTCAACATGAACCCCACCTCCTATGATGTCTTGGTTGAAATGATAATGAGCGAAATTGTCAAAAAGGAACTGATTGATCATCGCAACCAAACTTCGTTGGACTCCCACCGTCTCAGAGACATCAACAAGGTCCTATATCATACTTGGTAAGCCAATAATGGACCCAAGCGAAATATACCATCGCCCCACCTCAGGCCAGGTACTAGCCATTGCCACATTAAATGCAATGCCCTCGCTAGCATACAACCAACAAACACCCATGTTCAGATATGAGGCCTAAAGACAATGAATCATTCCAGGGAAAGAGATAGAGAAAGGAGCAAAGAGCCTAGAAATAGGCAATACTGTACCTACCATAGAGCCTACAACCACAACATTGAAAATTGCATGCCCAGACCGTACCATGAGGAACCAACAGATTCCCATGTTCAGAGAAGAAACGTGCATCAAGTACAATGGAATGCATCTCAACTTAGGCAAGAACAAGAACCTAGACATGGTGAGGCGATGCGACATCGTACAGGTGAATCGCCTAGGCAAGGATGCGAGGAGGAAAGAAATAGGCTACGAAGCGTTCAAAGGCCAAGGAGAAAACCCCCCGCCAATGCTTTCCAGCACTTCATGTAATTCCTCTTTGTAGATCACTGGTCCACCTATCATGGAGTGTTAGGGTGACTTGTTTTAAAAGAACTTAGGATGATCACATCAATACACCACTCATGCATGAATTTTCCCACTACAAGAGGGATTGCTACGGTGTGAGGGAATCAGGTGGGTTCGAAAGAATGCTACTTCAAATCCTTGCAAAATTCCAAGCCACGTAGCTTAAACATGGTATTATAGACATTGAGATGGTTGAAGCACCTAAAGAAGGTCCTACCCCTAAACAAATGGGAGACGTCAACATGATAGATGCTCCTGAAGAAAGGGTCATCAATGTGGATTTGGACCCTAGGGTCACCGAATCGAACTCACAAACGACCCCTATTGAGGAGCTAGAATCTTTCCCAGTAGATCTATGTGACCCTACAAAGATGCTACAAGTAGGGAATGAACTTGAGTTTGAAGAAAAGACGAGGCACCGAAGATATGTTGGGCATCCACCCCAAGGCTTCCTACTTAACAACTTAGACATGTTTGCATGAAAGCACGAAGATATAGTGGGCATCGACCTCAAGGTTAGCTGCCATTGTTTTAATGTGGACCCCAAGTTCACCCTTCATAGGCAAAGGAGGAGAGCCTTAAACCCGGGTTGGTACGAAGCCTGAAGAAAGAGGTGCAAAAACTTATATCCAATGGGTTCATAAGGGAGAGAGTATACCTAAGGTAGATCTCCAACCCAGTCTTCGTAAAGAAGCCCAATGACAATTGGAGAGTTTGCATAGCTTTCTCCAACCTCAACCAAGCATGCCCAAATGATAGCTTTCTACTTTCAAGGATCGGCCAGCTGGTTGACTCCACTTTAGGGCATGAGCTCTTGAGCTTCATGGATATACCTTAGGGTACAACTCAAGCCCCATGTACCTAGCAATGAGGAGAACACTTCATTAATCTCTGATAGAGGCCTCTACTGTTACAAAGTGATGTCGCCTATAAAATGTTGGGGCTACCTATCAGCGGTCGGTTAACAAGATGTTTTCCAACCTTATAGGAAAAACAATGGAGGTTACGTTAATGAAATGTTAGTAAAAATCCTCAAGACTATGAACCACATCGAATACCTTGAGGCTACTTTCAAAATCTTAAAAAAGTACTAGATGAAGTTGAACCCGTTAAAGTGCACCTTAGGTATGGCTTTGGGGAAATTATTGGGCTACATGGTCAACCATTGAGGTATAGAAGTGAACCCCACAAAAATCAAAGCCATGCAGGATACGAAGTCCCCTTGCAAGCCGAATGAGGTGTAGAGTTTTGATGGGTCAACTAGTAGCGACGAGCCGCTTTATCTCCAATGCAACATATAGGTGTCTTCCATTTTTCAATGTCCTAAAATGAGGAAAGAAACTCCAATGGAACGAAGAGTGTGAAGAGGCTTTCCAAGGGCTGAAGAAGAACTTAGGACAAGCGCCCTCCTCTTGAAGCCTAAAGAAGGAGAAACGTTGATTTTGTATTTGGCCATGAGCGCAGAGGCCATAAGTTCGGTATTGGTGAGAGAGGAAGGCAGTGCGCAACTACCTATTTACTGCAAAGCCATTTTGCCAGCTAAGTTGCGCTACACTGATAGGGAAAAACTTGATTTGTCCCTCATGATCGCTTCTAGGAAGATGAGGTCCTATTTCTAGGCCCATAATATACATATGTTGACGAGCCTTCCCATCAAGCAGGTACTCCAAAAATTGGATGCTTAAGGAAGGTTAATGAAATGGGCAGTGGAGTTGCACAAATTTGATATTTATATCGGCCAAGGACCTCGGTTAAAGGGAAAGCAGTAGCAAACTTCATAGTAGAATCCACTAAGGCGACAAACGTCAACATGAATATGGAACCAGCAGACCTTCCCAGCTTGGAAACTATTTGCTGATGAGTTTTCTAGTGAAATAGGCTCGAAAACCGGTGTAGTGATGGAAAGCCCAGAGGGACGTAAACTTAAGTATGCAGTAAGGCTTGGTTTCAAGACCTCCAACAATGCGGCTAAATAAGAGGCATTACTAGTAGGCCTTAGACTATCAAAAGAGATGCGAGTCAAGACATTGGCTGTTTGTAGCGGCTCACAGCTGGTGGTAAGCTAAGTCAATTATGTCCTACGACTAATTCATGAGGGATTTTATGGAAGCCACATAGGGGGTCCAACGTTGGCTAAAAAAGTGATCAGGCAAGCATATTATTGGACTTCATTGAAAAAGATGCGGTGTGATTTGTGAGAATATACAACAAATGTCAATGTTTCTCCTCTATCCAAAGGCAACCGTCGCAAGAGCTAACTATAGTATCCAGCTTCTAGCCATTTTCCAAGTGAGGGTTGATCTGATATGCCCCATGCCAAAAGGAAAAGGGAGTGCAAGATATGCGATTGTCGCCATTGATTACACTAAATGGGTCGAATCTGAACTGTTGGCAAAATAACTGAAGCGAACACCTCCAAGCTCATCTGGAAAAACATCATATGTCTGTCCAGGCCACTCCCTCGTAACAAACAATGGGTGAGAATTTGACAACAACTATCAACAAAAAGGATAGAGACTTCAGCAGCGAACTGGGTATCAAGAAGTATTTTTCTTCCCCTCATTACTCCTTGGCAAATGGCTAGGTTAAGGCAGCTAACAAGACCATAAAGCACCTCTTGAAAAAGAAACTTGATTCCTCAAAAGGGGTGTGGTTAGACAAGCTCTTCCACGTAGTATGGGTAATTCGCACCACCAATTGCGACTAGAGTTCTGCATGATATATGGGGCTGAGGCCATGAGCCCAATCGAAGTATGTCTTTCTTCACCTCACCGCCTGCACTTTGAAGAAATAAGAAATGATGAGACAAGGTAGTGTGAGCTCTATTTCCTTGAAGAAAGGAGAGAAGACTCATAGATAAAATTGGCCTCCTACCAGAGAAAAATGACGAGGTACTACAATGCTAAAGTCAAGAAGAGGTTGTTCAGAAAGGTGGCCTCGTGCTGAGAAGAGTCTTCCTATCTTCTAAGATGTCTAGCCCAAATTGGGAAAGTCCCTATCGTATATCAAATGACATAAAGCCATGGACTTTCCTAACTGAAAGCTTGGATGGAAAGGTGCAGCCCCACCCCTGGAATGTAGAGCACTTACGAATCCAGTAAGATCATGACCATCGCTTGTATATACTTTTAATCAATATAAATGTTTGTTCTCTAATTCTTGCAAGTACATTCAAGACTACGTATGACAAGCTCATACAATATTACTCTGCGGTTAAATATGGCGAGCCCATATGTTATTAATTTTAAGAATAACTATGGTGAGCCCATATGTTATTAATTCAATTAAGTATGGCGAGCTCATACGCTATCGTTAAAGATTATCTATGGCGATCCCATATGTTATTAATTCAATTAAGTATGACGAGTTCATACGCTATTATTAAAGATATCTATGGCGAGCTCATATGTTATTAATTCAATTAAGTATGACGAGCTCATATGCTATTATTAAAGATTATCTATGGCTCTTCGGCGGATGAGGGGACTCTTTGTTCCTTGTCAAAACTAACTTCATCTTCTGAGGTCGCTCTGCAGATGGCTCAACCCTTTCTTTCCCCTTCTTACTTTTCTTTTCTGGGAGAGGAGGCAGATTCATTTTGGAAAGGCGGGCCACCATCCTGCTAATTCTTATACGTTGAAGAGGTTGAGCTCAGAGCTTTCTTATTTTTCTCCTCTCCTAGGTGCCTCATAAAGAACATGCCAGATTTGACATATTCCTTCTTTTCATATTGACATACAAGCAAAAGGTGAGCTTATCAGTAGCCATCCTAAAGTTCAGCAGAATAACCAAATTAAATATCTAGAAGCTATTTTTACCTTGGGTAGCCATCAATTGATGTGTGACAAAGTGGTTTCGCTTTCCAAGCACGTTCTTGAAGTACCTATTCTCTGAGGGTAGCTCGTAAATTGCTTTGATAATTGCCCACTCAAAAGGTTCGAGCTGGAATCGGTTGACTGTAGCTGCACAAAGCACACATTAGGAATATGAAATAAAGAAGAATAAATAGGTATAAAATAAAATTATTTTAGCCAATGCTGAACTCACTATATTCATGGGTCGAAACGGTTATCTGTGGGACTGCATCTCCGTCCATTGTTTGCTAGCGACCCTTAACCAAGAACCATGAGGACTTTCAGTTCTTTATGGAGGTCAGAGTCCTCCAGATGAAGGGAGAATGAGAGCCCAATGGGTTCATGCAATACCACCCCTTTTTGGTAACTTACCCCACTAGAGGCTCAATGTTGAAAAAGGGTTTGGAAAACATGGGGAGGCATGTCATCTCCAAGAATGACCTCCTTCCAGCGAAGAAAGGTCTCTACTAATCGGCTCAATGCAGTTGGCACTAGCTAGGTAGGGGCTATGCTGTAATGCCTAAGAATGTACTTGAAGAATGGGTGTAGAGTTTCATTCTCCTCACTCACCACTACACACCCCTATATGGGAAAGCAAGCCATTTCTTCAGGGGTCAGAACAAACATTTCTATAGTATTGGGAATCCTATATATCTCCCTAAAAGTATCTAGCTCGCTCTCTTTTATATCACTTGCCACAAAGAGGCCCCCCACCTAATGCTATAATCTATGGGGCCCTCATGCATCATCCACGCACTGTGAGGGCCCCCCATGGCCTGTATAATTCTCTTAGTAAGAGTTATGGGAGCCAGACTTACCTCAGCATGAATTAGTGCCATATCTACACCCCCAAGGGACCCACATGCCATATTTTTCCTTGAAGAATAGGTCATTTCATGCGAATAAGTGAGAATATGCAAAAATCTTGGGTACTTAAGCAAACTTCAGGCACCTGGGAGTGGAGAAAATGGAGATGGTTGCTAAAAAAGAAAGTCAAGGAAATGCATGAGAATATCAAACATAGAAACATTAACAAGGTAGCAAATTCCACAGTTAAAAAAAATATTGTAGGATCTTTATGGTATATAACTCTTGTGATAGAGAAACAAACTAGAATAATCTCTTTTTAACACAAAATATACAATTTGTTGTTTTGTCCTTCGTCTCAAAAATTATGGATAACCATTTCAAAATAGTCTCAATACACTCCTTCTCATGCTTAGCCAACATAGTGTCATTAACATCAATAGTAGAATTACAACATACCATCAGACTTTTACATGAATACAGTGATTTTCATCTACATGATGAAAATTTTATATGAGATTTAAACTTGTTCAAACTCAAGTACTACTGTCAAAATGACTGCATTAGGCTGCAGGTGTTGCTATAGAGTTACCACAATACTATAAAAGTCTTCAACATGAAGCCTAAAAATCAATTCATATAGATCTCTTCAATTAATTCTTAATTGAGAATGAAATACAATATCAAAGTCTTTTTGGTGTAATCTAAACTTATACACACTATCATCGTTAGCATCAACATATAAAAGTGAATCTCACTGCTAAGAAAAAAGTTTCTCAAACTCAATATATTCATATTGAGTCTAACCTTTCTCTAAAAATGAGCTTTATTTATCATAAACTCATTAGTCTTCTATTTAGTTTCTAAAAACATGAATTTCTCAATAAACATAATGTCCAAT
>CAIGRL010167673.1:0-15289 GCA_903798325.1 Fraxinus xanthoxyloides | reverse complement strand
ATTACATTGTTTGCCATAATATGAAATTTAGCTATTCATAATGAAAATAATGAAATAAATAACAATATTCAAATACATCACCGGATTTAATTGATAATAAAGATGGAAAAGAATCAGCTCTTGCACCAAGATCTTCTTCCGCTTCCAATTCTCGATTTTGATTCGAATCCTTGATGTAATTCTTCTCGTGAATTCTTACTTTTTTTTATCTTGTGTTTTTCTCTCTATTTTCGTGATCTCTAGCTGTTGTAGAGGTACGATGGATGTCTTGGTAGCTTCTCGATTGCTTTTTACTTTCTTTGTTTAAATTGTAACTAAAGCTACTTCTGCACGATTTTTGTTATAAATTTGGTCCTACCAATAATCTGATAATTCATACCGTCGTTGCTGGACCTGAATGTAGGCCAAAGAGGGGGGTGTCTCTGGTTCCACAAATTGGAGGGTGGAGGCACTAAAGGCTGGGCTCGGGAGAAACGATTAGGCTTAAGATTTTCTTAGAAGAAATTATGACACATACCTATTTTTTTAATAAATATTTAGAATATACTATGCAACTTTTTGTAATCATAAATACAGTTTTTATCTAGTAAAATAGAAATGCAGAAAACTAACCTAATCATTCAGATTATTCACTACTTAACTAATTTTACTCCAACAAACGCATAATTAAATTACACTTCAACAAACACAGCTTTAACATGTCAAATTAATCACAAAATTACTAAAATTGAGTCATTTCGTATTCCAGACCAAAATTTCCACCAAATCGTCTCTCCCTTTAATCACCCCTCAAGAAATTCCCAAACTCTACTCACCAATTTGTTTTTCTATAGATTTACAGCAAAGAATAATACACACCATATCACACATATCCACTGTTTGATTCTCATTTTTCATTCATTAGAGATTTATCACTTGTCTGTGCAATTTGTATATATTTTATACCCGAAATTTAATGAAAGTATATATACTAAATATCTGATTTTATGTGTATGGATATGTACTATGAGTTGATATGTTTCAGACTTCTTTTCTTTTTTTTGTTTTTTGATAATGTGAAAATCGTATTAAAGACACCATGAATTTGTGTATGGAAATCTGCATTCTTGCTTCAATATAATTGTACCTTGATATTATCTATTCCATAATGTGTATGTGTCTGTGTATGCAATTCAAAATCCGTTTAAAAAATTATTGTTTTTGGCCATCATCATTTTTTTTTTGAAATGCTTATTCAATCTAGGAAACGACTTAATGAAGAACGTGAAATTAAGTTGAATTCAAAAAGGATCAGTTACAGAATAGGTGGATGATCTATTTTTAGAAGGAAATATTCAAATATATGTAAACTTTTTTCACATGTCATCTAGTATTTTTGGTTTTAATAATGTAACATAGTAAATTATGAAATCATTTTTTTTTTTTTTTGGCAGAATACGATTTTTTTTTATTTTCTTATTGTTTGGGTTTTGTCAAGAAAATTGATATAATTTCAATAAAATTCTCCACAAAGTGTCCTTTAGCCCCGTTTGACAATCATTATTTGGGTAAAGTGAAGTTTTGAATAACGACTTTTTTGGAGAATGTGTGGATAAGAAGTCGGGAAAAGTTTTGAATGTACGTACAAAATATTTTATTTGTGAATGTGTGGTTAAAAATGCATATGTAGAAAAAAGAGAGTTGAAATAATGGTCGTCAAATAGGAAATTGTTCAAATCGTTGTACCATTTTTTATTTTCCTCCTTAAAATACTTCTCCAAATAAATAAACAAAGCATATCAAACAATCAAAAGGATAATTACTTGATAATTTCTAGGATTGACAATTCAAACTTTCAAAAACTAGATTATTAAAAATTGAAGACACAAGGCTCTTTTTAAAGTACTAGTCGTATGCACGTGCAATGCATGGGCTGCAGTATTTTTACGGTAATGTAAGTATATCAAATGTTAATGAAAAGTTAAATAATTCTGAAAGTTCAGTAAGTATAGATCTAACATAATAATTAGTTAAATTTTATAATGATAATATTCTAGTAAGATTCAAATGAAAAGTCTTTGGTAACCAAAACCTTTTAATTCATTTTCTCTCTCTTCTTATCAATTACACATTCTCTCAATTACACATTCTCTCAATAAAATAATATCACACATAAATCCAAAGATTCTCATTATTTTTTAACCATATATTCTTCAAAAAACACTATTCTAAAATCAATTTTTCTCGAATAATGGAGCTCAAACAAGGGTTTAGGCAAATCTAGAGACACAATCTTACAATGAGGATAAGGAAACACCTTAATGAAAAATGACAAGAAACTTATCCATGTATTCGTAAAAAGTTCATTTAAATATTAAACATAACTTAAAAGACACTACCTTGCACAATGACACTTAAGTTAATACTCTAATCAACATTGAAAATATCAGTGAACTTTTGGTCTAGATTTGTCAACAGAGCCAATTGAAAAACCCTATACTATTAACAACCTTAGACACAATCTTCTTAAAAAAATGCAACCTAATAATAGCACACTAAAGCGCAATGCACTAAAAAAAACATTATTGTCAACTGTGGTTATATAACATACCACGATAGTATTAAGAGCATTGAGACAGAGGGTCGGTTGAGAATTGCATTTGTTGAATAAGCTTTGCCCACAACAAGTACATGAGAATTATTCAAAAGAAATGAGTTTACATCAGCGTGTGTGCTGGTCTCTGTGTGTGGTATAAATTAAACATGGAAATGACGATTGATAATTTAAATGAAAAAGGTTTAAATAAGAGATTGATTTTTCTAACAAGTTTAAGACAAGTCGATTTTTATTATTCATGTTTTTTGCACCTGAATTTTCATGATCTACATTTCTTTGACTATCCAGTGCAATGATCTCCATGCAGGTGGCTATCTTTAATGGGATTACTATGGGTGACTGGGCTGGGATTACAATCCAGGGATATTCTGAGTTGTAACTCATAAGTCAGTTCTAACATAAGCAAGATTTTAAGCTAAATCATCGAGAATAGTCAGATAAAACAATTTATTTCAATAAAGGAAATCACCTTAAATGAACACAAATATGAAATTCATATAATTTAGGTCACCACTCTTCGATTTCTATGCACTCAAGCATGTCTAATATCTTTTAATTTTATTGATACATTGAAAGAAAGAAAATAATCAATGCAAGAAAAGTAATAGATAGAATGAAAAATATTTCTTCAGTATAAAACTAAGGAAAATGCTTAAGAATGAGGAAAAAATGTTTACCTGGACTTAAGATGAAGATGTGAAGTGCATATTCTTCAACTCCAATAGAGGTAAGCATGTGGCAGCAAACATAATAAGATGGGATGCAACAACTTACATTTTATGCATGATTTTAGTCACATCCAAGGCAGAATTAGCCACCCTCATGAGAAATTCTGTAGGGTTATAAATCGCAGTAGACATATGGAGATGAGATTGTTGACGTTGAAAATGGGTTCCAGTGAGAACTTATGAAGTGTGAGTTATTTTTCTTAGATGTGCTAGACACCTGTAATTCAGGAAAGAATGAGATTGCCCAAAGGTATAATTTGATGTGAATCTGGGAAGTATTATGGCACAAAAGATCCATGGTAAGCCGAACATATACAAGTGAATGGACAGTAGAAAAATTAGTATTGTGGATAATAGCTCACGTTCATTCGTTTGCTGATACTCCCACTTGACCAAAACTTGATATTGGAGGAGGGACACCATTCTAAATTGTCATTGGATCATTTGAGCCGACACCGAGAATAGAATTTTGAGTGTTAATTGGGGCATTTGATGAAACAGTATAAGGTTTTTGTACAAGGATTTGAAATTCAACCAATTTGGAATTTAGTAGGATCTTCTCTCTATCGATCTGCATCAAGATAAGAAAAAACAGCAGCCAGTAAATATTTTGATCTACCAAGTAACCTAATTCCTATTATATAATTGTGGAATCTAAAAACTAATGAAATACCAAATTTATGAAATTTTCTAAATAAACTAGACATATTAGTGAAAGTTTGCACTAATTGAAATTTTATACTAGTAGTCTCATTCCTAAGTACCGATATGTAAAATGGTTGAAACACAGATTGATAAAATCGTGAACTTTCCTCTGCAAGAATTTAATGAACTAATAAAAAAGGAGAGTTATTTTACTCTGGGTAATTAGCTTTTTACTTATATTGTGTAATCAATATATTGCTTCAACTTTGAGAATAAATGTCTTTATTGGAATTTGTATAATCCTTTAGGTGATACAACTTTCAACCTCACTGGACAGTTTGCCCTAGGAATACAAAAGGTGTGTCTAGATTATCTTACAATGGACTATAAGCTCAATCCACGGTGAGCTTCATCATATGCCAATGTATGCAACTCTTTATAGCCGATATCACTAACAATGTCACATGGACAGCCGTGGACAAAATAATTGGCCATTTATGCACTCCATTTCAGCCACAAAAATGACCAACTGAGTTACGAAACTGAAAACTTTAAGATATTAAATTTATTAAAGATCTTGAAATATTAGAAGATGGTGCATACTTTTTGTTGTGCCCATAACAAGTAAGCTTCCACAGTGGCCTCTTATTTTCATAATCTTCAATCATTTGACATTTTCAAGACTTATGATCTGTGCATCTTCATGGGCATCAAAACCATAATCCACCAAATGCAGTGATTTTAAGTGTAAAATGAAAGAGTGAAATAGTATAAATGCAGAGAAAAAAATATCTTTCATTAATGATCACCTTTATTTCACGCTGCATCAATATACCTCTTTACTTGTTCTCCTATCTTATTTTCAGATCCTTTTTTTAAAGTTCAATGCCAATAATGAAAAGTTTAAGACAGTCAAAACGTGAGCTTTGTGGCTTTTAAAGGAGGTTTAAGATTAGGTGCGTGCTTGTACAAGTCTAGTTCACTTTTGAAAACAATGTAGCCAACCCATTTTTATTTATCTTCTCAAAATTTTCGAGTTTCATTTGTCCAGCTTAGGATCTTAATAAGCCAGAGCCACTCTAATTTTTTACAGTGCTACCAATAATCTATGATAAACCCATAGCAAAACAAAATAATTTCTATCTTATATATTTAAAAGTGTACAATACATTTAAAAATAACATTAACCTAATTTACAAACACTTATTTCTAACATTAATCAAGTAAATGGTGGATTGCCTCTTAAAAAAAGCATGAGAACTATATAAAAAAATGGTACGTGCTACACAAACACCAGTCTTCGTGCAACGCAAACACAGACTTTTTTTTTGGGCTGACAATACTCTACGATAAACCCATAGTATCTTGTATATTTTAAAAGTGTACAATACATTTAGAAATAACATAAACCAAATTTATAAATACTTATTTTTAACACTAATCAAGTGAACAACAGATTGCCTCTGAAAAGAAGCATGAGAACTAAAAAAAAGTCCACGCTGCGCGAACATGGTGTCCGCGCAGCACGGACCAATTATTTATTTATTTATTTATTTATTTACAGTGTTAACAATAATCTACAATAAACCCATAGCATAACAAAATCATTTCTATCTTATATATTTTAAAAGTGTACCATAAATTTAAAAATAACATTAACAAAATTTACACATTTATTTTTAACACTAAACAAGTAAACGGTGGATTGCATCTGAAAGAAGCCTCACAAATGAACATTAAACGGTGGATTACCCAAGAAGCAAGAAGAGATTCAAAGTCAATAATTGTGGATATGGGTAGGAAGAAGTCCATATTACCCCTAAAGCTTGGATGAACAGTGGATAATGAATATGGATAAAATGAGATAAAAAAAAGCTTCACAAATGACCAATAAACGGTTGATTGCCTCTTTTAATATAGTAGGGAAATGGACTAAAAAATTGTTCACACTAATTTTGCATCTAGATCCACGTGAGCAATTATGTTCAAGAAAAGGCTCCAAAATAATAATAATAATAATAGTATTTAAAAAAACATGTACTTTTCGACGCCTGAGCTCACTAATGCATAATAATAATAATAATTAAAAAACACGTGCTTTTTGATGCCTAACTCACTAAGGCATGCATAGACCCACGTTAGAAAGTCAAAAGAAGAGTTAACCTTATTTCTTAAAGCCTATCCCGTATGCAGGACATCATCAAAATGCCTCATGTCTAGCCGCTTATAGCAGCGCTTTTCACACCTTTTAAAACATTGAATTGAGGTGTCAAGGAGATGAGGCCCGTGGTAAAATCCTTCATTAGTCATGTGCTGTGCACATAATTATTTAAATAGAAATTTTGGATTGGAATGTTACGAGGACAACAATCATCAATAAATCAAAGATTGAGCATATGCGTGTATGTAACAAAAACACTACGTTTTATGTGGTCACATAAGAGCACATTATATTAGCAATACTATTGTTTTGCATTGTGGCGGAATCATTTTCTACGATTCACGACTTCATTATCTGCATTTTGCACAAATAATTCACTTGAAGTCTAAGCAGCCAAGAAATCATTCTAACAACCAACGTGCCAAACACGCTTGAGTACCATGGTTGATATAGAGCTTTCCACAAGGCATATACAATGTCATTGGAAAAAGTTTGGAGTTAGAAGTTCAATACCTTTTTCAAATTTTAATTTAGAACGTTGCATAAAGAATTATGTGTGTCTTTGAACTATGTCGTTGTCCAAGCAGGGGGTCCATCCCTATGGTAGGGGTAGTGTAGCGACCAACAAAATGAAATGAAATAAAATCTTGCGTTTCATTTTAAAATAATTTTTNTGCATTTTGCACAAATAATTCACTTGAAGTCTAAGCAGCCAAGAAATCATTCTAACAACCAACGTGCCAAACACGCTTGAGTACCATGGTTGATATAGAGCTTTCCACAAGGCATATACAATGTCATTGGAAAAAGTTTGGAGTTAGAAGTTCAATACCTTTTTCAAATTTTAATTTAGAACGTTGCATAAAGAATTATGTGTGTCTTTGAACTATGTCGTTGTCCAAGCAGGGGGTCCATCCCTATGGTAGGGGTAGTGTAGCGACCAACAAAATGAAATGAAATAAAATCTTGCGTTTCATTTTAAAATAATTTTTCTTGTATAAATTGAAAATATTTTGGATTATGTTAGTTGGTCGCTACGACACTTCCTTAAGAGTTAAAACTAAAGTTTTGGTCACGATAGTAATGTTTTGCGCACTTGTTGTTTTTTGAAATTTTTGTAAGGTATCGAATTTCTCTTAAATGATAAATTTTTATTTTGACGACACAAGTTATTATAATTGTTGCATACATATTTACTGCTTAAATTTTAAGAATTAGATAAAACCGGATATAGTGAACTAAATAACCCCATATTCATTCCATCATAATTATTTTTTTCTCACTTACGGTTTTCCTTCACTAATGCAATCTCATTTTTTTTTTTTTATTTCCTCAAGATGACTTTTCAGGTCCTCCACTAAGCATTCCAATTGAATCAATGCCATAACCTCCAAATCACTTAATGCCATTATGTTAATTATAACCAAAACTTACATTTCAATTGAAAAGTTAACGTGCACGTTACCTCTTAAATCTACCAATTATACATCTACTTAATATGCCAGTTTCATTTGTTTTTATGCCCATTTTGGTTTTTTTCGAGTAGCCATTTCCCTTTGCATTTTGTATTTGGTAAGCAACAATTTTCTATAACCCGTAAGGCCATGTTTTCTCTCCCCAACTATTTCACCTATACATAAACGTTATTCGCCCATTTTTCCATAGACTTAAGGCACCTTGAATTTGGAAATTTTTTGAAAGAAGAAGTGAAGAGAACGCTGTATTTTATTGAGCGCAAGAGGATATTCATACTCCAAGTGTTTAAGGTAGGGTGTTTTGGCACTTTTGTAAGTGAAATAAAAATTATTTGTTTTCAATTTGCACTTAACGTGTTATTATGTTACTCATGAGAGAATGAAAGCATCCTTTGGTGTTTCAAATAAGAGATGAAGAGATAATTTATGATACACGAAATGGGTTATTAAAACTCGAGAGTAAACGAACTAATTGATCACCGGTTCATTTTGCAGAATTGACGGTGACAGCAATAAACAAAGTTGTTCTATATATATATATATGTGTGTGTGTGTGTGTACCAGTTATTTAAGTTTTACCTAGACAACACTTTTAAAATGTTTAGCTTTCTGTTTTTCCTAGTTTTATATAATTCACGTCGACTATAATTTATAAACGTTGGAAAGATTAAGCATGAAGTTTATTTATTGCTGGATTGAATTTCAGATTCTGTTATCTTACTTTAAAATGGTATAAATTGGGCTACAATGCATGTTTTAGAGTGAAATTAGTGGGTTTCAAAAGGTCTATGTGTATTCTAATAGTAGTCTTTGGAATTACCCTAAAATATCATCTAGAGAAAAAATTATTTCCATTTTGGTAGACTGCGTCGAGTCAGTTTCGAATTTTCTGTCCAGTATAGTCGAACAATATTTTCATATTTCAAAAATTATCATTGAGACCCCAATTTTTTATATGAAGTATGTATATGAATGTTATAGTCTCTGTTAAAATTTCATAATTTTTAGTCGATGTTTACTAGGCCAAACATATTTTTCTTCCGGCTACTGTGCAACCGAAAGTTGCCGAGTTTTTTGGAGATGTTTTTTAAAAATCAAATTACACCATAACTTTCTAAAGTCTATACGGACATATATCTTTCATTATAATTTTTATATGTTTCAAACTCCAAAATTTTTCTTATTTACAATTTATTTTGGTTAGCATCAAAGAGGCCAACAAAGAGCATATTTTTTTTAACACTTCGAGTTCTGAGAATTTGGGGCTTTACAACTTGGTATCAGAGTATGGTTTATTTTCTATTACATTAAAAACCATATCTTAGTGTATATTGTCACATACGTAAGTGATCAAAATTTCTTTTACACGGATCCTGAGCACTATGCATGCTATAGTCGCGTTATGCTGATTTTGAGGTAAATAAAGTTTTATAAATATGCTTGTATCTATGTGATGAGAATGAGAAAGTTTGTTCTAGATACAACATTTGAAATGTATATATGAATATTAGAATATGTTGGAGTTTGAATACTTATGTAGATAATAATTATCGTATCAAGTATTTTAAGAATGTGACCAAATTCAATGTTTAGTTAAGTCCTCGAAAATTAACTAAAACTTATTAGATACCTATTAATTGGACTTCAAATAATTTGTATGACACATATGGTACGGATTAAGAAGACGAGTTCATTGGTGCCTCGTCGATATGAGATCGTGAGGTAATATGAAGAGTATCGGTGGAATCCAACACATAAAATGGGCCAACACATTTGGGAGATGTTAGTAAGGTGGAGGGAGGTGAGGTGACTTGGCCATATGGTCACTATAGTCAGGCCACCCGTCTTTTTAGTGATACCTTGTTAGAAGAGTGGCTAGAGATGGCCGAATCGATCTATAATTATTTATGGAAAGTTTCCATGCTTACCTTGCATCGAGAGATTGATTATGAGACTTTCAGTGCAGAGCTAATTGAACAATGGGAGTTGGCCGGACTTATGATTCCCTAGGACGATAGTGTACCTACTGAGATGTACATTCGCGAAGATGCACCTCAACCTATTTCAGACGATGATGCGCAACCTTCTAAGAAATCTAAGGTTCATGGAGGTTGTATTAGCGATGATAATGGCAATGATGAATAGAAGAGTGAAATTTTGGGAGATTTGATTAAGTTTAAATTGTTGTTGATACCTAGTAGGATTCCTTTTGCTTTTCTATTGATCTGCGCTAGATGCTCTTTATTATTGTGTATTCCTCTTGAAGCATCATTTTGAGTTATAATAAAAGATGTTGGATTGTAAATTCTTTTTCCCTCTTATTTTGTGCAAGTATCGTAGACTCATCTAATTGAGATTATAATTATTATGGAATATAGGAATATTGCGCAAGCTAGAAGGATTAGAATTTAAGGCGGAAGATTGATAAGCTGTAACAGGCTTTGGCTACCCCAGCTACACCTCCAGCACCTCAAGTTCTACCAGTTCTCCAAGCACCGACTGTGCTGCCAACATATTTTGCTGCACCGCTTATTTCGACGGTAGAACAATTTCGTAGATATCAACCCCTACCTTTGATGGCAGGAAAGACCCTCTAGCAATTGAGGAATGGTTACATACTATTGAGAAGATCTTCCGGGATATCTCTTGCCCAGAAGATCAAAAGTTATCATGTGCCGAGTTTATGCTAAGTAGAAGAAGCCATTGGTGGGAATTCTCATCACGTACTCGTACCGAGAAGGAACAATGTAATCTAACTTGGACTCAATTCAAGATGAAGTTAACAAAATAGTATTTTCCGCAAGCTCTACGAGACCATAAGAAAATATGGAAATTTATGAGTATGAGAGCAAGTTCCAGGAATTCTCCCGATATGCCCCACACCTTGTAAGTACGAAACTCATCAAGGAAAAATGTTACGAGAGGGGCCTACTCCCAGAGATCAGACAGATTGTAAGTTCACACGACTTCACCACCTTTTAGGCAGTGGTAAAGAAAGCTCAGATCGTAACCTACTCAGGGCTGAAGTTGGTGAATCATGAACCTCATAATAACTTTGAAAAAATAAAGTGGCAAGATAAGAATAAGAATACTAGATAGTGTAAGAAGTAGACAAATGCGGATCAGACGAGCAATCATTTATCTCAATGTCCTAAGCGTAACAAGTTTCACAAAAGATTGTGTTTGTTTGGAAAGTATGTTTGCTATAAGTGTGGTCAACCTGGTCATGTGGTTTCCTCATGTCCATTGAATAAGAAATCTGAGCATGAAAAGAAAGGAAAAGCAAGGGTGTTTGCTTTGACTCACAATAAGGTTGCCCAAAATCTGGACATAATCGCACGTGTTTTATCTATCTCTAGTATTTCGGTTTACGTCCTTATTGATTTTGTTGGGACTCATTCGTTCATATAATGCATGTCGAGCTAAGATTAATACTTCATTTCCAAAAAGTGATAGTGCACTAGAGGTTAGTATGCCATCAGGGGAACTATTGTTACATATTGGATACTAAAAAGGGTACAAATAAATTTTAATGAATTGACTTTAGAGGCCGACTTGTATGTTATAGAGATGAATGATTTTGATATTATTTTAGGTATGGATTGGTTAGGTGAAAATGGGGCCACAATAGTATGTTTTGAGAATGAGGTAATTTTTCAAAGACCTGAAGAAAAAAGGAGTTCAGATTTTATGGATCGAAGATTAAGGCACTTTATCACATCATCTCTACTTTGAAGGCTGAGAACGTGACGAGGAAGCTTGATTGTCAGGGGTATCTTGTCAATCTTATTATGACATCATCTCAAGAGAAAGTATTAGATGATGTGCCAATAGTACGTGAGTATGCCGATGTGTTTCCCGATGATCTATCGGGTACTCTGCCCGATAAACAAGTGAAATTCACAATAGATTTGGTACCTAGAGCTACTCTTGTGTCCAAAGCCCCATACCGAATGGCACTAAAGGAATTACAAAACTCGAAGATGCAATTAGAGGAGCTTCTAGACAAAGGGTTCATTAGACCGAGTGTATCTCCATGGGGAGCACCGATACTCTTTGTAAAGAATAAAGATGGTACAATGAGAATGTGCATCACTATCTTGAACTAAATAAGTTGACGGTCAAGAATAAGTATTCACTTCTTAGGATCGAGGATCTATTTGATCAGTCGAAGGGCACATCCATGTTCTCAAAAGTTGATTTAAGGTCAGGCTACCATTAGTTGAAGATTAAGTTAGTAGATGTACCAAAGACGGCTTTAGGAGTCGATATGGGCATTATGAGTTTACAGTGATGCCCTTTGGCTTGACGAATGCCCCTACGGTGTTTATGGACTTGATGATAGAGTGTTCCACCAGTATTTGGACATATTTGTCATCGTATTTATTAACGACATATTGGTATACTCAAAAGATTTTCATCAACATAAAGAACATCTAAATATAGTTTTGGAAACAATGTGTGAGGAAAAGTTTTTTGCCAAATTCAAGAAATGTAAATTTTGGCTGGACCGATTGCGATTTTTAGGCAATATAGTTTCAGCACAAGGAATTGAAGTAGGCCAATCCAAAGTTGAAGTTGTGACCAATTAGCCGAAACGTAAAAATGTTGGAGAAGTGAGGAGTTTTCTAGGTTTAGTCGGCTATTATCGGCAATTTATAGAAGGATTTTTCAAGATCGCGAATCCTATGACACAGTTGACTCGGAATGGTACTAAGTTTTTATGGCCAGAGAAATGCGAGCGGAGTTTTCAGGAGTTAAATGACAAACTTGTATCGGCACTAGTGTTGACTATTTCTAATGGTTCGGATGGCTTTGTAATTTATAGTGATGCATCTAAACTTGGTTTAGGATGTGTCTTGATGCAACATGAGAAAGTGATAGCTTATGCTTTAAGGCAATTGAAACAATATGAACAGAATTACCCTACTCGTGACCTCAAATTGCCAGCGGTAGTGCACGCCTTGAAGATTTGGTGCCACTACCTATATGGGAGCAAGTGTGAAATCCACATCGATCTTAAGAGTCTCAAATACTTCTTCACCCAGAAGGAGTTGAATATGAGACAACGACGGTCGTTAGAATTAGTGAAGGATTATGACTGCACTATATTGTACCATCTGAGTAAGGCAAATGTAGTCATGGATTTGTTGAGTAAAAAAAACATTGGACAGTTTTCAACACTCTATATAAGGCAGGATCATTTAATTAGAGATTTTGAGAACCTGAGAATTGAAATATTTACTTCACCAGTAAGGATATCATCAATGTTGGCAAGTCCTACTGCGAAATCAATACTCAGGGACAGAATAGTAGCTACTCAAAAAGATGACCCATTTTTAGAAAATATTAAGGCTGATGCGGGAACTGAGAAGAGGAAAGGATTTGAAATAGTCGGAGATAAAGCCCTGAAGTTTAAAGGCCAACTGTGCGTATCAAAGGATGAGGCATTGATGAATGTGATTATGACTCAGGCTCATTTTGCTCCTTACGCCACACACCCAGGTGGAACTAAAATGTATAAAGATTTGCGAGACAGATTTTGGTGGAGAAATATGAAGGGAAAGATGGCTCTGTTTGTGTCCAAATGCATGCTTTGTCAATAGGTTAAGGCTGAACATCAAAGACCATCAGTGCCATTGAACCCCATGGACATACCCGAAAGGAAAATGGAGGAGATTGCAATGGATTTTGTCGTTGGTTTTCCTAAATCGGAGCTTACCATTATAAAAAATAAAAACAATGTCATAATTTACAAATGTTTTTGCATGAGAACTGTAGATTTTGTTACCTAAGTCCGTTGCATGGGTAAGTTAGAATCTGTAGATACTATTATAAATGCATTTTTACGAGATGTGGAGATAGTAATGCCATTAATAGTAAGTCTATTTTTTTTATTTTTTTTTTTGTTATGGTAGATATTTATTTGAGACTATCTTGCACAATTGAGATGTAAGTAAGAAAAACAAAACAAAGAAGAAAAAAGTTTGGCATCAAGTTCAGGACGAAGTTGATTAATCAAGTTTTCAATGTTATTATTATAGCACTAGCATTATCGAAAGTGAAAACTATGAATTTATCATCATAACAAAGTATCTAAAGACAACGTGAAAATTCAATTACTTCAAATGTAACCAATTTTTGTTCAGAATAAAAAACTTATCAATGTAATGGACCGTTGCGGAAATAAATCCTTCATGGTTTTCTCCGGACCACAAATGAAAAGTAAATGACATAACACCGAAATTAGTTCTCAACATCAATAATTTATGATTTTTTAAGTCTACAGACTGAATCGTAGATCTACTTGTGGGTTTGTACACGACTTGAGTATATGTCTGGTTGAATTTCTTCAAGTGCATGCTTTCAATCGTGCATAGTGGCAATACTGCATTGGCCATGAACATTATGATACTTTCCCACGTCGTTTGTGAATTGTAAATCTGGTTTCCAAGAGTTCCGCTAGACTTGTCTTGGCATTATGAAATTAAGTAGGTATGCCACTAACGAGACTCCAATTTGAATATACATATTGTATTTAGACTAGAATAATTGTTTACTTGAGTATTCAAAATGTCGAAGAATTGGTGAACATGATCATCGGGGTTCATACGATTCACAACTTTATCAAATTTTCAACTACATAGTTTATCAACTTTGATCAAAATACAAAAAATCTCACTTTTATCCAAGTCAAACAGGGGCATAGATTTAAAAAAATGGCTTCAATTTATAAACCATTCATGAACATGAGCCTAACATAGGTGGAAAATTGATTTTAGAATAGCCACCTAAATTATAATTGATGCCACCGTGCACTAGTAGGATGCTGTCAAATCATGGCTGAAGAAGCAAAAACTGACTTCTTTTTCAGCCATGCATAGACTAGGTGAGCCTCGACAAGAGTTGTTGAATTTTGAATGGAAATAACTAAACATTTGTTTGATTTTGCTAAAAAGGCCCTTTAAAATCCTAATTTTTTAAATCGTTTTTTGTCTTAAAAACATAAACAAGATTCTTCAATATAAAACGACCACGTAAGAATGCACGTAGAATACCAAAGCAGTCACATTCCAACAAATTTAAATAATGTCATAGTTACGTCAGTCAAACTTCCTTTACCTGAACTAGAACTCGATTGAGTTGCTGTTGCATTTCTTATATCGCAACCGTACGATATCGTAACAAGTAGTATAGTGGAACCTGAATTCGGATATCGTTCCAACAAGAACTATACTTCATAATTTAATGAAATTTTTCTGACTCCTATTTGATAAAAGCAAGTAAATAATTATGATAGTTGTGATTATTTTTCCTTAACTACTTTTAACTAATTGAAAATATAAGAAGATTGCAAACAACGTTTAATTGGAGATTCAAATATGTGATGAATACCAGGGCATCATAAAATCCTTTATTCTTCCTTCTAAATAATTAACTATAAATCATAATGAATATAATCAATCTAGTATAAATGAAAATCTCTGAAACCTTTTGTTGTTCAATGCTATAAGCTAAAAGCTTTATACTAAAAACTGAATAATTTGAAATCTATAATCATAAATCCAATAAACTGTAGAAATACTGAAATATCACACCAAAAAGGTACCCTGAATAATCTTACTCATGTATCGAGTAGTGCCGATATATATGGCAAAGTTATTAAATTCTGAAATTCTGTAAT
>CAIGRL010167637.1:0-12254 GCA_903798325.1 Fraxinus xanthoxyloides | reverse complement strand
CGTTTAGGCCTTCAAATAATTAATTTGCTTATTTCTCGTTTTGAATTTTGTTATTTTTGGAATGTTTTACTATTCTATACTTTTAGGGTTTCTTGTAACGCCTATTTAAAGGATTTTGAATGTTTTTCCATCATCATACAATTGAATATAAGTTTAATTTATTTTTTATTTTTTTGTGAATTCCAGTTTTCTTGTTTAAAGATTTACGCTGGTAAATCTTTTACTGCAACCAAGCAGTTTTACCAAAACGACCCAACTAAGTTATATTTTGTGGAACACATTTTTTTCTTTCAGTCTTCACATTGGTTCACTAAATACTATAACTCTCTCAGTATGCAGTGGTGCACATTGATGGTTCATTTATCATCATCGACCAAGTACCTTCAAAAGAATTACCCAATATTAATATGTAGAATTGATAAATGGGATTTAAACTTACCAATTGAAAGCACTTTTGTTCCTATATCTGATGGGTTTTTATGAATACGGATTTTCTCAAGATTAACTTTACTTGAGGCTATCTTTTCTCTGGTGAATTAATAATTCACGTCAATATGTTTAGACTTCTCATGATAGACATGATTTTTATCAGGTAACAATGCATTCTAGCTTTCAGTAAGTATGATAAGAGAATCATGCAGAAAATTCAATTCATTTAAAATTCCTTTAAACCAAGCACGTTCTTTCACAGCTTCATTTATTGCCATGTATTCACTCTTAGTGCTTGTTAGTGTTACAATATACCACAACTGGGATCCTATGTTATATAGTTTTCTCCCAATGTAAAGAAATATGCACTAGTTGATTTTATTTGATCTTGATTACTAGCAATGTCAGCATCCACATATCTTTCAAGGATCAATTTATCTAGCCTTTTTTCATAAAGAAGACCAAGATTTAAGATATCAACAATGTATCTTGTGATATGAAACCCTAAACTCGACCCACCTCTATTGGGCTTGTTGGCCCAACCCTAAGATCGGGTCAACCCAAGGTCGGGCCTCAAGGTATAGACCTCGATGACCCGACCTAAACACACTAATTTTGGGCTATTGTCAAGGTCGGGTTCATTGAGGTCGGGGCCATCTTCTTGGTCTATCCTTGTCCCCTACCTCGCATGTCCTCCTCCCATCACACATGCCTATGAAATTTTAGTTCAATTCAAATACTAAAACCCCCCAAATTCCCATTAATCTCACCTTATCTTGGATTATGCAATCCAAACACATTACAAACCCCTTTAATAAGGAAAGTTAAATCCTTTTGGAACTCCTCCACCAACCTCTATAAATTTGTAACCCAACCTTATTATTCAGGTACGTTTTTATAATATTTAGCATAAGTTTCTCTTGAACATTTGTCTGACTTAAGCATCAGAGGGCGACGATGACACACCTCAACAGCTTTGTTTCGGGTATTGAAGATCTAACCACAAGGAGTTCTTCCAACCAGTTCGAGTTTGCCAAGGTACAGACTTTGGTAGCATAATTGGCGCCATCTGTGGGAAGCGCTACTAGAAGTCATGGTTAACACACGTTCACAACATCTTACAGTAAGCTCATTCCCCCCTAACCAACTCGCTGCTATAGACCTTTCGGCCCCTCAGGAGGTTAATAAGAAGAACCACCACATCCACTCATAACAGTCACACCATCCGCAATCGAAGAACTTTGCCAACAAGTGGCCGCATTGACTCAACTACTGCAGTGAAATACACTTTCAGTACCATCCCCACAAGGTGGCAATGTTACTGAAGATCAGGCTTCAGGCCCCAGTTACGGTGACGCTAGAACATCTTCCACACCCCAGCACCCCTCGGTTCGAGATTGGCTGCAATGGACTCAGCCGATATGGCGAGGATTATTCAGGAAGAAATTACAGCAGGAATGCTTCAAAAGTCCCATGCAGCAATAGGACTTACCCCGAACACACCTTTCACCCCCGAAGTTTTGTCATATCCCCTACCAAATCGATTCAAGTACCTTTAGGTAAAGGAGTATGATGGAACGACTGATCCCACCAATCAACTCAACATATACACTGATATCATGAACTTACAGGTTGCACCCGACGCTGTAATGTACAAAGCCTTCCTTCAGACACTGACTAATGCCAACAGTGATTGGTTTTCTACATTAGAGCCCAACTCCATATCTTCTTTTTCGAACTTGACCGATAAGTTCTCTACCTTTTTCGCAAGCAGTAAGCGCATCAGGAAGAAAACCACATCACTCATGAAAATGCGCCAGGACCTAGTGAGAGTAAATTCAGACAAGGTTCAATAAGGAAAGACTTCTGATCCTAGACCTCTCCGCTCTCACATATACAATAAGGTGTGAGGCATTTAAAATGTCCCTATCAAAAATTCTTCCTAAATCAATAACTGACATGTTCACAAGGGTCGAAAAGTACATTAACGTGGAGGAAATGATGTTTCCAATGAGAGATGCCCCACCATAAAGAAGCCCGATTTGAAGAGGCCACATGAGTCTACCTAACGTTCGGATCTTTCTCGAAGCCAGTCAAAACAAGAACCTTCGCCAACATCTTTCGCCCAATTAAACACCATTAGGTCGAATATTCGATGGAGATCAAGGACCTGAAGGAGTTGAAGTAGCCTCTCAATGGATTCCCAAGCTACAATCCCCTCTTGAAACTCACGACAAAAGTAAATATTGTGACTTTCATAGAGATCATGGCCACACAACGGAAGGGTGCTTTGCCCTGAATCGGGAGATCGAGTCCCTCATCAGGAGGGCTTTCTAGGTGTGTATGTAAATCGAGACAAGCGTCTCCAGAACGGTCAGAATAAGGGAAAGCCTTTTGGTAATAGAAAGGATCAACAATCGACCGCGGGTACCATCAACATCATTGTTTATGAGGCGACTCTAGCAATGGGCGTAAGCAGTATGCATGACAATACCCCCTGATCTCGAACATGGATATGAGCAATATAGAAGACATAACCTTTGGAGCAAAGGACTTGGAAGGGGTATCTTTTCCACATGTCGATGCCCTAGTATCAGCAATCATTGTTAACTTTGATGTGAAAAGGATCTTGGTGGACAATGGTAGTGCGGCAAATGTATTGTCACATGAGGTTTTCGAAAAGATGGGTATTTCAGCATAACAGCTCAAACCAGTCAAAACTCCCTTCACGGTTTTAGAGGCAGTACTGTCATTCTAGAGGGTATTGTTAGTTTACCTCTTACCTTGGGATCAGATGGGAAGCAGGTAACACAGATCACGACGTTCCAGATTGTTCGTGCTTCCATAGCTTACAAAGCCATACTTGGAAGACCATTATTGAATAGAATCAAGGTAATTGTCTCAACATTCCATTTAGCAGCAAAATTTCATACAAGCAAAGGGGTTGAAGTGGTTCAAGGAAGCCAAGCAGGGGTCAGACAGTGTTATGTGACCAGTGTTCGGAGATCAAGAAGAACGTCATGCAGTTATCAGAGGTAGAGCTCGAGCTCGACCACCGGGAGAGGCTTGCACCAGTTGAAAAATGGATAAGGTCGAGCTCGAGCCTGATAGGAAAGTTACTATTGGTCGAGGTCTTGATGACAAAACAAAGGACGAGCTCATCCACCATTTGCGCCAGAACAAAGGGAGGTCATACGAGAAGAAATAGCAAACCTCTTCTGGGCCAACTTCATACGGGAGGTCCAATACCCTGATTGGCTTGCTAATGTAGTCCTAGTCAAGGAGGATAACGGAAAGTGGCAGGTCTGTATCGACTTTACAGATCTAAACAAAGCATGCCCTAAGGACAGTTATCTCCTACCCCGAATTGATAATCTTGTGGATAGCACCTCGAGTCACAAGTTATATAGCTTCTTGGATGCTTTTTCTGGGTACCTCATTTAAGGCAGACTCAGCCGTCTATTGTTACAGGGTCATGCCATTCGGGTTAAAAAATGTAGAAGGTCTTTGCCAACATGATAGGGAATGACATTAAGGCCTACGTTCACGACATGGTTGTTGAAAACAAGTAGGTGGGTTCTCATGTCACTGACCTAGAAGAGGCTTTTCTACACTACGAAGGTACAAGATGAGGTTAAATCCCACTAAGTGTGCATTTGGAGTGCATCCGGTAAGTTCTTGGGATTCATGATCATTCATAGGGGTATAAAGGCCAACCCTATCAAGATAGAAGCCTTGGTTTTAATGGAACCACCAAAGTGTAAGAAGGATATACAGAAAATAACAGGTCGAGTTGCGGCACTGAACATGTTTGTATCTCGAGTAGTAGACATATGCTTCTCTTTTTTCAAAGTCTTAAGAGGTAACCAGAGCTTTGATTGGAATAAAGAGAGCAATAAGGTTTTCAAGAGCTAAAGAAAGCTTTAGCAACCCCGTCGGTGCTCACTAAACCAGAGCATGGTGATACGCTGTTACTATATTGGTTGTCTCTGAAAGTGCGGTCAGTGCAGTTCTAGTGAAAGAAATTGGTAAGGTCCAGCGATCCATATACTACTACGTAAGCAAAGTACTCCTTGATGTAGAAACTCGGTATACCTTGGCTGAACAACTGACGCTTGCCTGGGTTGTGGCCGCCCAGAAACTTCGCCAGTACTTTCAGTCCCATCCGATTGTTGTACTCACTGATCAATAGCTGAGACATATACTTCAGAAACTAGATCTCCAGAAGACTACTTAAATGGGAAATTGAGCTAGGTGAATATGATATAGAATTCAAACCAGGCCCCGCAATCAAGGCACAAGCATTAGCTGACTTCATTGCAGAACTTATCCTAAAAATCAGGGGCCACAGGATAGTGACCCGAGCAAGACCTCAAAAATTTGAGATATATATATATATATATATATGGGGCATTATATAGTTCGAGGTCGGGTGCCGGAGTTATCATTACTAACCCGACGAAAACAACCCAAATCCGATGTGCATTTAGGTTTGAATTCGAAGCTACCAATAATGAAGCAGAGTATGAGGCCGTCGTTCTAACATTAGAGCTGGCGCACAGCCTCAGAATCGAGAACAACAATGAGTTCAGTGACTCCCAACTTGTAGTGGGTCAAACCGAGGGCATCTTCGAGAGAAAAGACGAAAAGATGAGCCTATACAGTTTGAAAGCACATGACCTACGAAAGAAGTTTAAGAGCTATGAGATTACGAAAATAACAAGAGCTAATAATTTCAAGGCCGATGTACTATCTAGGCTCATGTTTATGGGGATGGACGAGGTTAACAGAACGGTACACTTGAAGATAGTAACAGAACCCAGCATCGATCCAAAGTCAAGTATCATGGACATCAATCATGAGTCATCTTGGATGGACCAGATAATGGATTATTTAAACAGCAGAAACCTACCATCTAACCCCCCCGAAAGGCAAGAAGCATTAAGGCTAGAGGAGCAAGGTATTGTATTATCGGAGGAATTTTATTTCGTAGAAGTCTTACATTACCCTACTTAAGGTGTCTTAAGCCCTTTGAGTCTCTCTAAGCCTTCGTAGAGGTTCACGAAGGCATATGTTGAAATCATCAAGGGGCTTTTGCGCTTGCCTACAAGCTCATAAGGTACGGGTACTACTGACTTAACATGAAGAAAGACGCATCGGATTGTGTCGGAGGTGTGACAGGTGCTAGAGGTTTGGTAATGTCATACATACTCACGCTGAAGAGCTAACACACATCGCATATGCTGCACCTTTTGAGCAATGGGAAGTCGACATCCTCGGGCCCTTTCTATTGGCGAGGGGTCAGCTAAAATTTGTTGCCATAGCAGTGGAATACTTTGCCAAATGGGTAGAAGCGGGCCATTGGAAAGCATCTTCAAGCTAAAAATCAGTTCATTTATATAGAATTCATTATTTGCAAGTTCGGGTTACCTAAGGTATTGATAACAGATAATGCAGAGTTCAAAAAATTTTGCAATAACCTCAAGATCAACCACCACCTAACATCAATCTTACATCCTCAGAGCAATGGCCTCGCCGAGGAGACCAACGGGATCATACTACAAGATCTCTAGACAAAGATTGGGGATTCCAAAGATAGTTGGCCAGAAGAACTACCCGCCATCCCGTGGACATACATGACTTCTCACAAGACCGCAACCGGTTGAGGTCGGCTTTCCAACATAAAAGATGATTGAGCCCTACATCAAAGGACAAACAACTGAGCATCTTGACCTGGTTGAGGAAGTAAGGGAGCAATCATCTATAAAGACCGCAACTTATCAAAACATAACAGCCAAGCACTTCAACGCCAGGCCTAAAACAAGGAGATTTAGAGTTGGAGATCTAGTACTCCGGAGTGCTGCGCTGGTCACCCCTCGGGAAAGTTATGACCCGCATGGAAAGGACCTTATGAGGTCATGCGAAAATTAAGAGAATGAGCATACAGTTTGAGGGACACCTCGGAGAAACCACTCCCAAGGTCTTGGAACGCTGACGACTTAAAAATTTACTACAAGTAGTTGCCCGCGGGGGCCTAATTTATTTAAGTTTTTATTTTAGAGTTAGTTCTTTTTTTTTTAGTTATTTATAGGCCTGTGTGCCCAAATTATTTTGATTTCTAGATATAGCCTATATGTCATGTAATGTTCGTTATTTCAATACACTCAAGCACATTACGGCAACAAGTTATCTCAAGAACATCAAGACTGGCATAAGACTAGGCTTGACCCCGACCTGTAACAATTCAAATCTTATTCATAATACCAACATACAGTGGTCGAGATCAAGCCTACTAACGAGTATCATTCGAGCTACTTGATCAACAGTCCAAGTTACACGACTCGAAGTGATTTCCAACCATTTCTCGAGCTAATTGGCCAAAAATCAGCCAAGTAACATGCCTCGAGCTCATTACCGTATCATAACTCGAGCTACTTGGCCAAAAAAGTAGCCAAGTAACACGCTCGAGCTCATAAGAACAACATGACTCCAGCTATTTGGCCAAAAATCAGCCAAATAACACGTTTCAAGCTCACAAGAACAACATGACTCCAGTTACTTGGCCAAAAATCAGCCAAGCACTCCTCGAGCTCATTACTGCAACATGACTCAAGCTACTTGGTCAAACAAGTAGCCAAGTAACACTCCTCGAGCTCATTACCACAACATGACTCGAGCTACTTGGCCAAAAAGTAACCAAGTAACACGCTCGAACTCATAAGAACAACATAACTCCAGCTACTTTGCCAAAAAGTAGACAAGTAAGATGCTCGAACTCATAAGAACAACATGACTCGAGCTACTTGGCCAAGAAAATAGCCAAGTAACATGCTCGAACTCATAATAACAACATGATCTGAGCTACTTGGCCAAAAAAGTAGCCTAGTAATACGTTCGAACTCATTACCACAACATGACTCGAGCTACTTGGCCAAAAAAATAGTCAAGTGACATGCTCAAACTCATAAGAATAACATGACCCGAGCTACTTGGCCAAAAAAATAGCAAAGTAACACACTTGAACTCATTATCGCAACATGACTCGAGCTATTTGGCCAAAAAAAGTAGCCAAGTGACATGCTCGAGCTCATAAGAAAACATGACCCGAGCTACTTGAAGTAGCCAAGTGACACGCTCGAACTCATAAGAACACAACAACACATGAGCTGCATACATACATGTGCACGAGGTAAAAACATGTACAAAATAACAAATACATCGATTTCATAAAAACCCCAGTTCGGGTTACAATTCTTCACAAAATAAGATCGATTACAATTCATCAAAAATAGGATCGGTGAAGGGCCTAATCTAGGTCTACGGGGGAAGGAAGACCTTCATCATGGAGAGTCTCGACCTCCTCATCCGCGTCTTCCTCAGCCTCCGATTTTGATAACTCGAGCTCATTGGCAATCTCGTTTACCTTATTCAAGTCATCAATCATTGGCCTCAAGTCTTCAAGGAGTTTGGACCTCAAAAGGGATCTAGCAAGTTTCAAATCAAAATGGTATGACCCCGAGCCATATTGCCCAAAAGTTGTCCCGAACTCGTCGAAATTCTTGAAATCATTAGCAACCTGAGCTCAGGATGTGACTAAGTCCTACTCATATTTCTTTTTTATCTGAACGAGCTCAAGTTTGGCATCCTCAGCCTCATCTCTCCAATTTGATCCCCGAGCCTTCTGTATCTTGATTCGTTCAAGATCGTGCTCGTCCTCTAGCTCGCGGATCCTCTTTTCCTTCTCTTCATTCAGTGTCTCAAGCTCAACCACCCTGCTCAAGGCCCGAAGGCTCTTCAGGGATAACTCCCAAGCCTATTTAAGGCCTGCAGATGAAAAAAGAAAAAAAAGAAAGTGTTAACATCGAGAAAAATAACCAAAGTGGAACGTCAATTCGAGAAATATCCATGACCTTCAAAGTTATGAATTCGAGTGCCCTGGCTCCTTCATCAGGATCGACCTCGTCCTTGTACTTATTTACCAAACTCGAGATCAGTGGAGATCGAGCGTGTTCCTCTAGGGTCGAGCTCGATAGAGGCATCTTGTCATCAAGGTCGACAATCTCGCGCATAGTTCGAGGGGTAGAAGCATGTGGCAGAGGAAATGGCTGGGGTAGTGGCGTCGGACTCTTCGACGATTGCCCAGCCCCACTGGGCATCCTATTTGGGTTCACTTCTCACGCTCATTTTGTCCCTTTTGAGGGGCTAGTGCTCAGGGCTTTGAACCTTTGGCCTTACGGTGAATGTTAGAGAGAAGTCTCGATGGATCGAACGACATTTCCAATTCTAAAAAGGGAAAATACATAACACATTAGTTTGACGTCGGTCCGAGATGGTTAACCAAAACAAATAATGTTCAGGCTCGTACCCTCGATTTCCCTCACGTTCACGAGATCGAGGGTATCATCCTAGAGCAGAAAATCTACTTTGGTTGCACGAGGGTCTTGACTCACTAACGTCAGCCTATCCCTCTCCAACACCTCGAAATAGGCCTAACCCTCGTTAAACATATCCTTATCAGGTATTTCCCGCATCGGGCTAAAACGGAGGTCGGGATTTTGAAAGTATCGCTCTTTCTAGCCCCTGAGAGAGCTCAAGGTTTCTAGTGTCCTAAAACCCCTTTCATGGACAGGTAGACAAAATAATTATAACCTAACCAGTACTTTGGGTCAAAAACCATTCTTAGTAGGTCAACCTTGGGCTCAACCTCAAGACATCTACATAAAATAAAAAAAAATAGACAAGAAGCCTCCAACCATTCGGGACTAACTAACCCAAACATATAAAAAATAGGTCAGGAAATTAACAAAGAAAGAGTGAAGGGGCCACCTGAGCCCGACCTTAAAGGCATCCCTAAAGAAGGTCATCTCTCCCTCTCGAGCATCTAAAATCGTCTCATGAAGTTCAGGTGTCCTAACATCACACAAGGGCACAACCCCGAACTCCCCTGCAACCTTAACAACTACATTTTCCTTATATTTGCTTGCTATTCTAGGGTACGTCAATATCACCTTGACCTGTGGCTGTGAGTCGATGGGCATGGCCATGGGAATAATCGACTTGCCCTCTTGGTCGAGGGTTCTACTAATCGAGCTCCTAGAGAACTGACTGCTAGCTCTTGGGCCCTCACTACTACTACTCGAAATTATAAATAAGCTAGCTTAAGAGGTTGAACACTTACCTTTCAAGGACGTTTCTTACAGGACCCCCTAAAACCCGAACTCGATCTGCTTTCACTAAGAGTTGAGAATGAAAAAGTGACAATGAACGGTGAAAAATAGGGTTTTTGTAGGATTCAATGGAAGGTCAAAGGTCACTCAAATCCTGGACTTTAGATCGGGACACGTGTCCACCATCCAAGTTTACCCATCTGATCCAACACCTAATCGCCACGTAGCATTACAGTTGTCACATAAAACGGCCCATCAAATTCAACCCAGCCCCTTTACACATCGATGCATCTTGACCAGCAGCTCGAGAGCTTTTTGCTGCGGCCTAGATGCATGGGGCCTGTGGTGATATGAAACCCCGAACTTGACCTATCTCTACTGGGCTTGTTGGCCCAACCCTGAGATCGAGTCAACCCAAGGTTGGGCCTCAAGGTATAGACCTCGATGACCTGACCCAAGCCCAATAATTTTGGGCAATTATTAAGGTCAAGTTCATTTAGGTCGGGCTATTTTCTTGGTCTTTCCTTGTCCCCACCTCGCGTGTCCTCTCTCCATCACCCATGCCCATGAAATTCTAGTTCAATGCAAACACTAAAACCCCCCAGATTCCTATAAGTCTTACCTTATCTTGGATTGTGCAATCCAAACACATTACAAACCCCTTTAATAAGGAAAGTTCAATCCTTCTGAAACTCCACCACCAACCTCTATAAATATGCAACACATCCTCATTATTCAAATACGTTTTCATAATATTCACTACAAGTTTCTCTTGAATATTTGTCTGATTTAAGCATCAGAGGGGCGACGAGGACACATCTCGACGCCTTTATTTCAAGTATTGGAGATCGAACCACTAGGAGTTCTTCCATCCAGTTCGAGTTTGTCCATGTACGAATTTTGGTAGTATTAGTATTTTAAAAGCCACTTCAAACCAGCCCAATGTGGTTTTCTGGGATTGGACATAAATTTACTTAAGAAACTAATATCATAAGCTAACTCAAACCTTGTGGTTATCTTGGAAAACATTACAGATCTAAAAGCATTAGCATATGGGATATTACACATTTCTTCCTCTGTTTTAGGTGATTCTGTAATGGACAGATTCATGTGTGTAGCAAAAAGGACATAAACTGATTTAGCTTATTCCATACCAAACTTAGTTATTACTTTATCTAAATAGGCTTCTTGTGTAACAGTTAATCTATTTTCAAACCTATTTCTAGTGATAACCATCCAAAGTGTCTTTTTGGCATTCCCTAAATCTTTCGTGTCAAATTCAAATTTTAAAAGGTCCTTTAGTCTTATGATTTCTTCTTTACTTGAGTTTACAAGTAACATGTCGTCCACATACAAGAGTAGATAGACTTCACTCCCACTTTTACTATTGTTATATTATAGGCAACATCATATTCACTCCTTTTAACATCTAGTTGTTCAAGTTTCCAATTGAATTGAACAACTAGAGTTAAAATCAATCTGATTGTCCTATATTTAATTAGTTAGAAAAATATCTCATTATAGTCAATCCCTTTTATTTGAGTAAAGCCATTGGTAACAAGACTAATTTTATATCTAAAAAGAATAGAAGAGTTGTTGCCTTCTTTCAATTTGTAAATCGGTTTGCATTGAAGTATTCTTTGACCTTTAGACTTCTTAATTAATTCCAAGTCTTATTTTCAATTAAGGATTGCATTTCTTTACCCATTGCCTTTTTCCAATTTACAAATTTAGGCCAATTCATAGCTTCTTGAAAAGAAGAAGGTTCTGAATGTTCAATAGTTTCACCTGAAACTAAGGTAAAATCAGTTAAGTTCTAATACTCATATCTAGGATTTGGTTTAATTTGTTTCGTTTCCATAGTTGGTAATCTTGGATAGTATCCTCTTCTATGCCAGGGGTATTCCAGTTTCATTAAACATAACATCCCTGCTATTAATGATTTTTATATCATGTACACATAAAACCCCACAACATATAATCTTTAACCCCTTCAGAATAGTCCAGTATAACACATTTAGTGCCTCTATGTTCCAATTTGCCCTTAGTATGATGTGCATAGGTTGTACGCCCAAATACTTTAATATATGTTAGGTTTGGTTGCTTTTCAATCCATAGTTCTGTGGGGTTTTAAACTCAAAAAACTGGATGAAGATCTATTGATTAAGTGTGATGCAATGCATGCAACCTCAGTTTAGAACCCCTTAGCAAGGCCTAAACTAATTAACATACATTTGACCTCATTCATCAAGGTCCTATTCATTCTTTCAATAATCCCATTTTGTTGGGTGTGTACTTCATAGTTCTATGTCTTATAATTCTCTTTTGTTTACAAAAATTAACAAATTCAAAGTTACAAAACTCAAGCCCATAATATATTCTTAAAGTTTTTAACTTTTTATCCAATTGATTTTCAAGCATCTTAAGCAAGTCCTAAATTGTTGAAAGATGTCAGATTTAGCATTTAAAGGATAAACACACATCTTTTTAGAATAATCATTCACAAGATACATGAACTGCTTATTTCCACCAAAGGTGGGATGTTTCTTGAGCCCCCATAAGTTAGCATGTACATAGTCTAAAGACCTTATGGTACTATGAGATCTTGTTGTTAAACAATTCAAAGAAAAAAACAAAAAGAGGAGGTTAGGGTTTCAT